>WOGO01000281.1:0-26067 GCA_015342085.1 Leptinotarsa defecta
CCAAACTATCATCAAAATATCAACTTTTCATGAATTGAGAGTACTGATGTACTTAATTTCAATTAAGGCTATGTTTTGGACCATATTTAGCACAATTTATTTTTTTTCTCTAAAACAGATAGAGATAGGTATAGGACATTATTAACAAAAAAGGATTAAAATACCAGAGCAATTCCAAAAATGTATTAATATATGGGGTGTTCCATTTAAAAAAATAAAGTTTCTAGGACTTTTTGATGGAAGTGGCATCGCCGCAATGCTGAAAATATTTTAGATCCATAGAACAGGTAAGGAAATGTGAGACATGAAATTTTTAGAAAAATCATGCTTTGCGTTTTCCAGAAACGTCTAACCTACCATCGACCGTGAGTCACGCTGTATAGTATTATTTTTTTACAATGTATTTTGCAGTTTTTATCGAAATGACCAATCAAAATTATGGCTCGGCATATCAAGACATTGAAGCAAAACATATTATTGTGACAATGAAGGCAATTCCAGTTTTCGGAATGCCTTTCGTATAGTGGAACGTTTGTTACGGTTTAATAAACTAGTGAAAATTTTGTAATAAAGTGTTACCCTCGGTGTTACCTGAATAAGTTATAAATTTTTATCAATTATTTGCCGATTCCATTACAGATTTTACTTTCCTTTCCTGTCAATGAAATTGATTTATATTCCATTGCGGAGATAATTTCTAAGAAATTATTTTGTCTCAAAATATATTACGATTATATGAGAAAGCACCTTAAAGCGTCAACATTTTTCAACAATATTATCTCTCGCAAGCAAATTTTTTGAAAGTGAGTGATTTTTTTGTTGCTTGTAGAGAATTTCAAATAGACGACCTTCAGTCGTCCATAAAGACGTTGACAATTAAGAAATTGATATCAAGAAGATATTTCGATTAATAAATCACTACTTGTAGTAATCGTAAATTTTCTAGTATTGGGGTTGAGATTTGAAGTTATATAAATGTCGTGTTTTTCAGATTTGACACTCATATTTGAAAACTAGTCAAAAGAATCTGAAGATTTTCAGGTTGAAAAAAATACAAAAAAGACTTTTCAATAATAACGTTAATTTCCTAACTTCGAATAATGATACTGCATCTAGAGCTTCCCTTTAAGATATAAGGGGTGGTTTAAAAATTAAAAAGGTTTAAAAATTTAAAAAACAAAGTATCCCTTGCGATAACTCACTTGAAAAAGGTCAAATCGTTTGGAAAACAACGGAGACATTCAGCAAAATATACGAGCAGGCGTTGTTAAAGCTGCCATAGTAATACAGATTTTTTTGTTAAAAAAAAGAGGTTAACTGAAAAGTTTAGCAGGAGTTTTGAAAATGGGTAATCTAATTGATTTCGATGTGCCCCTAATATGTCACCTCGTATCTCTACCGCTCGCGCTGACATATTGTACATACAGCTACACCGACACAGGCGAAAATACCCTGATTGGATGAATCTAATGTATCGTCAGATGTCCTCATATGGGAAAGTTCTTGCGGAAATTGAGGTGTGAGTCTTGCACCTTGAACATAAAACAACCTCAATATCGACCAATGGACAAGAATTTTTTTCAGTATGTCATTTTGGCTGCCCTAGAGGATATTCCGGAAGATGTCTCACTTCGGCGTGAATGAGCATTTCTTGGCTGATGGGTGCAGTTAATACCATGCAGCCATTGGAGAGCGTCTCCTAGAAATGTGTCACAGGAGATCTACCAAGCTACACATTTGTGTTGCGTACCTACTTGTCGAAGGTAGTCGCAGTGACTGACGATCAGGTTTTCATTAGATTGTAGAAAATGTATGTCACCGTTTGAGGGGATTATTCTTCATAAGGTAATTCAGACACTTCTAGGTGATAAGGTTTTCAGCGTTTGGCAGACTCCCACTCTTGCCAGCTGACCTGAAAGATCTCCCCCAAATAAAATCGGCTACGTTGAAAAGTTAGATTTATTAAAGTTTGAAATAGAAAAGCCACAATAAACTCTTGTAAGTTCCAGTGAGAGTTCCAAGATACCTACTCACTTTGGACTTACCTAGCTACCAATCACATGACATTCAACTGTAACTGATTACATTCATGAATTGTAGTACCAACTTAACTGTGCCACAAAATAAATTCCTAAGCAATGTTGCTGAAAAGAATAGAATCATTGTAATGTTGAAAAAAAATCGCGCTGGGAACTTGAAAATCAAAAAGTCACCGAAAATAAGCTAACGCTAATAATCAATACATCAAAACGAATTTCATGGGTATCCGATTCCGTAATAGCTGTTGGTAGATGCAGTTTTTCGTGGTATTTTGACGATTCTATCTATGCGTTCAAACAAATGTAGGTATATTCTCAAACCAGGAATAGGAAAAATTTTGCAAGAAATATATTCAATAAACTCATGAAAAAAACAAGCGCAGATCATATTTTATTCTCGCGTGCTTTCAGTGGCTGTGAAAAATCCAGATTTCAACGAGGTTATACAGGTATTCAAAATTCCAAATGCTGATTTAGAAATCATTGTTAAAGCTGGAGAACGGTGAACTGTTGGCTCAAAGGAAAAATAGTTCATCATCATCCAGCAAAGGATGGAAAAATACGTGTTGCCGATGTTATGATAACCAAGAAAATAATTTTCCGAAGACCAGTCTGCAGATTATGTGTGTTGCCAGTACACGACCAGAACGATGAGTATTTGTTGATGGGACAATTAATGAAGGGGATAATGTTGGAGTTTATTTCGTTTATTGAATTTAAAATTGCTATATTCTGTATAATGATATTAGATGTTTTGTTAATATTTGATATTTATAAGTTAGCTGTATTTGGATTTTAATTTGGTTCTTCGAGACTGGAAATTTCCAATAATACCTAATTTGCAGGTAAAGTCAAAACACTTGATATGAATATATTCGAATATTTGAAAAAATAGTTTTTTCTTCTACGAAGTATATTCAAATCTTAGAGTCAATAGCTTTTCTTGATTAAGAAAAGAACACTTCTCATTATAATAATAATAAATTGATGTTCAAACAAAAAGAAAGTTATACTTAGTAGTCGGTAAAGTTTCAATTCTTAGAATAAGTACAAAACTACTCAAAATTCATGTATATAAAAAGCGTTAATACAAAGTTAACTATACTAGCGTAATGGGGGGATGATGGTATACTTGAAATAACAAGATTCAACTTCAATTCAGTGTAGCTTTTTTCCGTGTAGGTATATTAAAACATAATTAAATGAAAATTTTGATCAAATGCGTAAATGTAAACAAATTGAAATAAAAAAATGTTTTATTTAATCCCATTTCTGTCAACAGAGATCAGGGTAGTTATTTACAATGTAATTATCTTGCTTTATCTCAAGGGGTTGTTTATTGCTCATATACCTATTGAGTTTATCGAATCTGAACATTATATCAAAGTTCAAGTAAAACCAGGATAAATATATAAAGAATACTCACAGTCTAGAGCAGCAGAACATGTATTGTGAAACTTCAACAGGTTTCTCGAAATTTCTTATCACATCTCAGGTATCCGAGCATCCCACACCGCAGTCAATGGACGCGGAAACCAACAAGCCAAGAGAATGAAGATCCACAATAGAGGCACACAATCAACAGCCACTAAAAAAGGTAAACATTTACATTTTATGGTTAGTGAGCAAAGAAACGATAAGCTAGAATCTTAAATAGGGCAATTCGAAACATATAAAGAACCGTTATAAGATAATTTTCAATATTCATAAATAAGATTGTTGAGAATGGTATATTGGGTAATGCAACGATTGAAGCAGCAACAATACAATTATGATGGGGTCCTACAAAGGACTCGCCATCTCAAAAGTGACTGGTATGTGAACGCATTTTTTCTGAAATATCTGATAATTCAAGGTTTTTATTTGAAATTGGATTTTTGATGAACATAGTTCAAGTGAAGTTAGTACAATCAATTGTTTCAGTTTGGTTACAGTTATTACAGTTTGGTACTTTTTATTACCCATAACGATTTTAGTTCAGTTTGAAAATAATAGTTCAAGCGATGAAGTAAAGTATTTATAGGTGGGTTCTAGAAATTGGTAACATTTTTCGATTTCTACCTTTCCATCAATATATGAATAATGAAAAACTTCCAAAAACATTACTTGTATAAATAATTCCTATTGCAGGGATAAAAGTAATTATATTCAATTCATGAACATCAGACCATGTATTGAAATTTTTAGTTATTGAACTTTGAACATTTTATTAACACCGTGTATTAAAAAAAGTTTGCAAAATATTCAAAGTAGTTGATAAGAAGTGGGGATCCACTTTCAGATTGAAAGATTCTTGTGAGAGAATATTTATATCAATAAAAATGTTAATTGTATTTTATAAATGGTGAAACATAACTAGTATGAATTTTAATTAAACCTAGATATTCCTGAAGAAGAATAATAGGTTATTTAGGATAATTATGTACAGCAATGTATATTATTTCTCTATTTCAAACTGGTCTCTAGTGGTAATGATTTTTTCATCTACTATTTTCTTTTGTAAGTTAAAGCATTGCAAGGAATATACCAACTTGGCCAACATAACTATGATCGGCTTATCAGATGTAGGAAGAGCTTTCTAAATTTCGATATGGTCACATTCGAGAGTGTTCTTGAATGTTCCGCAATAGATAGAAAGTTCAATATTATTCCTGAAAATTTCTCAAAAATTCCCCGAAAGTTCCCGTTATTACCATCAGGTAAAAACGGGAACCTTCTTCAATGATGTGAGATGGAGGACTGCATCACCAAAAACATCCTTTGAGAGTACCGGGGGAGTCGTTTCAGAGTTTCAACGGCACGCACATTATACATTTTTTTATAATATATATGTATTGTACACTCGATTGAGAATATTTTAGGCACTTCAAACCGCTACCTTATTTAACAAAGGCAGCACAACTTTTCATTGGTCCAATTTCAGAATGAAGAAACAAAAGAAGTTTATCAATAAGTAGTCTCGGTGAAGACCATCCAAGAAATTTTCATCTAGTCTAGTATCGACAGAAAACTCAAACCATGAATGATCAAATATAAAGGCCGCGGCGGCCTGTCTCTCTGAAGCTTTCACTTGAGACAGAAACCTAAATGAGACCAGAACCCAATAGGGATGCAATAATAAAATCCAATACCGGATCTGATCAGTAGTACAAGAATTCGTTGCAACTTTTGAACTATTGATTTTTCAACAAGAACAACTATGAGTAAGTAGTGGCTACAGGGATCCCGTTCAGGTTATACAGAAAGCTCAAACCACGAATATACTCGGTATCAAATGAACCATCCATCTAAAATATTGAAGAATAATAATTTGAAAAATATTTCCCTTGATATATTTCATCAAATTGTGCAATGTATAGGAAACAAATGCCTTAGAATGGAGGATGTATTTTCTGATATCAAATGTGACATTATTCTAATATCTGAAAACTGGCAGGATGATTTGAAAATAAAGGAGGTAGTACTTGTGAATTTTATATTGGCCAATGCCGAATCTAGACAAACCATGGGACATGGTTATATATATAAGAATAATGACTGTCAACTCTCTCTATATAAGTTAGATCTGAATGATCTCTCTGTAGAAGAATTATCTGAGTGTTGTGCGGTAGCACATGAAAAATATATTGGTGTGTTAGTAGTTTATAGACCTCCTGCTACTGATCTCAAACTATTTTTAGAATGTTGAAAAAAGTTGCTTCTCATTATATTATATTATTGATGGAGGTGATTTCAATATTAATTTCTTGGAATATAGTAATGGTAGGGCACTCTTTGAGGATTTGATGGGATGAATGTTATGATATAGCAGTAAAAATAAGGTCTCCAACTAGAGTGACTGCAATTTCTAGTACTTGTGTAGACAATATTTTCATAAGCACCAATAGGAATGACTAGCGATCAAAAGTAAAAAATTTGAATCTGTCAGACCATTTCTTACAACACTTGGCATTCAATATTAAATATAACCTCAAATCTGCTCCTCAACAAGTATTCGCGAAAATTCCCAGAACAGAATACTCTGAAGTTTCTGAATCAGTTGGAAGAGGAACAATGGGAAAATATTTACACTGAAAATAATATCAATAATGCCTGGAATAAATTTTTGAATAAATATCATCAGTGGTTTGATAGACTCCTGTTTCCCTATTAAAAAAATAGCCATTAAAAAAAGAGCTGAAAAGAGAATTTGGTTTAAAGAGGAACTTCTGCATTTAAAGCAGCAATTAACTCTTATATCGGATTTAGCAACAACTTACCCAATATATTATCAACCAAGGGCAGAGCTACAGAAACGCTACTGCAATGCATTGTCAGAGGCTAAGAAAATATATAATGATGATTTGATAAAGAAAATAAATAATAAATCAAAAATTGTATGGAAAATTATTGATAATTTCAAAGAACGTTGTCAAAACAATATACCTATCAACATTCACGATGAAAATGGTAAACAGATGACTGCCCCGGAAATGGCTGAGCAGTTCAACATCCTTTTCACTAGAAAACCATTTTCGGTAAATCAGCATGATCTGGGTTATCTAAAGTTGAATATGCCAATGTCGAAAAAATCGTTTTTCTTAAAGCCAGTTACACCTGTAGATGTTAAAATATTGATTGGTAATTTGAAATCTTTCAACTCATTTGATTTGATGAAATATCAAATAACCTATTGAAAAATCGTATGCAGGTTTATGTGAACCATTGGTTTTTCTCATCAATCTTTGTTATTCTGAAGGAATTTTCTCAGAATTTTTGAAGTTAGCTGTGGTCCTGCCATTATACAGAAAAGGTGATTCTGATTACTTTTCCAATTATATAGAGCCATCAGTTTATTGTGAAATCTCTCTAAATTCATTGAAATGTCATTACTAATCCACTCTCATCATTGTTGTGGAGTCAAAGACTGTGATCCAAAAATCAACATGGATTCTGTAAAAATATGAGCACAGAATCTGCCCTGTGTGATTTTCAAAAATGTCTTGTAGACAATCTTGATAAGGGAAAATAATTATGTTCTTGGTCTTTTTACTGACTTTTCAAGGGCTTTCGACTTAGTCAATCATAGGTAGTAAGTTAGAATCGTATGGACTTAGAGGGATACCGTTAAAATTATTTGAATCATATTTGAATGTCAGAAGTCAGGTTGTTAGACTGAATGAAGTTCTGAATAGTTACCGTGAAATAAATCAATGTGTACCTCATGGATGTGTATTGGGACCATTATAAAAATACCGAAAAACAAATGACTTGTATATAGTTATGAGGTGAAACTTTAGGGAGTAATTTTCAACAAACATCTGCAATGGGCAAGTCATACAGTACTATTGTCTGATAAGGTGAGAAATAGTTGCCACAGTATGAAGTTTATGAAGTATGGTATTCTGAATTGGGGAAACAGTGTCGGTGTGTATCGGGTCTTCATTCTTCAAAAATACCCAATTCGAATTATGTAAAGTATACTTTATAACTCAAAGAATTTTTTTGTATTGGTTTTAAGCTCTATAATATTCTTGACGATCATATAAAATCATCCCCCTATGTTCATATTTTCAAATCAAGGCTGAAAAAGATCCTACTTCGTAAGTGTTTTTATTCCATAGACGATTTCTTTTTATGAGAATTCTTTTTTATTTTTTAAACTGTATCATTGATGGTTTTTAATATACATGAATAAGTAAATTTGTAATTGTTGACATGTCCTTGTTTAATGTAACGATGTAACTGACATATTGACATTTTTAATCATTTATATCATTCAAATGATAAAATGAAGGATTATTATTATCAAAAATAAAAGATGGTGCGTCCCAACGGTACTCAGTTGCAAAGCCAAACTTTGAAATAGACTTCCAAATGAAGAATCGTTTTCCGTATGTGTTTGTAGCTTTCGAAGCAAACAAGCCAGCACGAATATGATCTGAAGAGATTGAAACATGGCTGCCTGGTATTCGGTAATGTATGTATCGTTTTTGAGCTCTGGTATCCTCTAATTGCCTACTTGCAAGCGATTTTTCATTTGGCAGAACGTTGAAGTTTGCCTTTCCAACGCATCGCTGTTTATCGTTAATATTTACGATTTAGGTTTTCTGTCGATTCCACAGATGGTGTGGTCGTGGTCAACTCCACAGTATTTTTCCAAGGACAAAAGAGTTCAACATTTACATCCGTAATCTGGTCTATTACCATTCATCAGATCTATAACAGCGTCGGAACGCTTTAAAGCTCGTATATTTCAAGCATATTCAATTTTAAAACTATCAAATTTCAGAAGGATTTCTCTACAATCATTTTCACAATTTAGGCTTTAACTTGCAATATTTGTATCTATGTATGTACGTATGTACGAGTATGTATATTAATTCAGGATGACCCTTGCAACAGAATTTTGAACCAGGTATCCTTAACTGATTAAGCTGATATTTGGATACACTCTTAGTTCGGATGACAATGCATAGTTAGCTAAGTGACACCATTCTACATCCAATATGGCAGAATAGGTTTTTCATGCACCCTTATAATACGAGTAGCAACTGAGAGGATTTTTTGAATAGAAAACGAAAAATAGCATTACGTCACACTAAATCAAATATAGCGGATCACGTAAGATAGCAGACCAGGTTTTTTTTCATTTACCCCCATGATATGGGTACCAAATGAAAAGATTCGCTAAAAAGAATCACAACTCCATTCCCCCTTCCAACCCCGTCCTGGTTCCCATTACCAGCCTGCCCCTCCACAAAGTCACAAAACCTTTACAACGTGTCACTAGCTGAGGAATAGGCAGATTGAAACCTCTGTGTAATCATAGGTTCTTGAAAAAGGCTTTAAAAATGTAGCCAAAATGTCAAACAACTAAAAATACCAGACGCGGTTCAACCCATTTTAACTCAAGTTTGTCCTTTAAGAAGAGTTGATTCCAATAATCGAAAGTACATTAAGTTCAAGTTAAATTAATTTCATTATCAATACACTGACCCGATTAAAATTATTAACACTATCCATGATAATTATATAATTTTCACAATGAATTTTCATTTAAAACAGGTTTCGCTAAACGCTTCATCAGTTAGACTGATACATCAAATTATTCTACAATGTCTTTTAAATAATAGGTGGTTACAAAGCTCAATCATATAAATGATTAATTCTGATAAAACAGGTAGATTTTGACAAAAAAACACAATTACAATAAAATATTACTTATAGAAAAAAAAGTATTTTATTATTATGTTGGTAATAGCCATTTTATGCCAAAAGCTTTTTAGATAAATTATTAGTTCTGACAAAACAGGTAAGTAATTGTTTTTTCAAAATCTAACTGTTTTGCCAAAACATTTTATTCATGGTCAGGTCGATAGCCAGGCGGTTCGACGTGGGTGCTTCGTTCACTCACTCGAATTGACTGCCATGTTGGTCGGTGGTTCAAGCCTTAATCTGAACGATCGATTTTCACTTGCTATCATCCAACCCGTGTTAGGAATCAAAAGTTAAAAGGTAAGACCTCGTTAATCCTTAGCTCGCACAAGTTTCTACTTATGAAGGTTGTCGTTGGTAGGGGTGCGACAGCTGGTTAACAAAAAAAAAACAGACAGAAACAGATCTAATTAATTTTTGGCATGAAATGCCAATAATTAACACATTTAAAAATTGCCTGTTTCTTTCTAAGTAATAGTGTTCTGTAATTTTTGTAATTAATCATTTGTATAATTGAGTTTTGTAATTACCTTCTGTTATATAAAATACATTGAAGGATAATTTAATGTACCAGTTCAACTGATGAAGCTACCGTGTAGCGAATCGTGTCTTAAATAAAATATTATTGCGAAAATTGTATAATTATCATGGATGAATTTTCACACTAAAAAAATAAACTAAACTTTGTATCACTCATTAATTATTTTATTTATTCCTTTATTTTTGTTGTGTCATAAGCCAAAACACAAACATTGGATAGAATTTGAATAGCAATCAACATCAACAATATCTAAACTTCATTAATTAAATTATTTGTTGACTTCACTATTTTAATTTGGGATTAATTACTTATCCTCACAACACACAATTGAAAGGTTTTCTTCACATTTAGAATGGTTTACATACCATTCTTGCTTTTGTTTTCAAATATCAAATTTCAATATCAAAAGATTTTATGAATTTGTACTTGTAGGTATAACATAAAAGTTCTATATTTATAATCGAAAGTACATTGAGTTCAAGTTAAATCAGTCAAGTAATTGATAATATAATTGACACCTTTTCACAACCGCCCTTTATGAATATTCGTTCAATAGTCGCGTTACGTAATCACTACCTTCAATTCATTTTCAGAGGTCGAATCAAGTTGATCCGATCAACTTATCCATAAACACAAACACTTACATTCAATCTATAGCAATGCGACACACTCAATGTTTTGGTAGACAAATTTCAGCTGACAGTGTTTTGTTCGGAGACCACTTCTATGTTCGAAATCTCAGGCAGCTGAGGACTAACGGAAAAATCGATAGAACTCGACCTGTTTCCTCGCTCATTCATGAGAACTCCCCCTAGTGTAGGGGAGAGAGGGCTGAAGTAGGCTAAAGTTGCGATTTGGTATTCATTGAAAACATAATAATTCTGAATAGAGGTCGATGAACCCTATCTCAGTATATTTAGGCCCAGAAGTAAGTTCTCATATCTTCTCCTGTGAAGTATGAGTAATCATACAAATATTTCAACAGTGTCAACAAACTCTGCTTGAAGATAGGTATGATATGATGAATTTTTCAATCCATCGTTCAAAAGTCTGTGGATTATGTTGTTCTCCAAATGAACAATTTTAGAATATTATAATAAGAAGAATGTCGAATCTAACTTCGAAGGTATAAGCCACTTTGACAATGTCTTCCATATTCTACACTTTGGCTCTTTATATCTTTTTTATTTATATTCCAGACTACATGCACTACAATTGTACAATAATATGGCTGCCGATTTATAAAACTTATCTGACGAAAGAGCATTACCTGGAAAGAAATAAAAAATTGCTCGTAGTTATAAAATCAAGATATATATTGCTTTTCCACTCATAGAATAATAACGCTGTAATTAAGAAGAAAAATATAGACCACTCAATCGATCAATGATAGATATTCATTTAATACGGCGTATTAGAAGTCCAAGGATTTCAATGTGGAGGAATAGAAAATAACGGAATAAAAAATAATCACTTCCTAAATGCTACTAACCATAATTTTTGACAGCGATTGCCTGAAAAATATATTACTGTTGGTTACTTTTGAAAAAAAAACGGTTGTGTCAATTGTCAAGTGTTGCATTGAGAATAGTCATTAGTTAAAAATTATTTTCTAAGTAGAAACTGTAAATACACTGATCATATATTTTCCAATTAATTAATCTTATACTAATTGAAATGAATATTGAAATTGCCGCTTCTTCTCAAGAGGTACTTTTAAGTTATGATGAACCAGAGGAAAATAAAAATACCAAAGGGCCCCTAACATTCAAGAAGGAAATTCGGTTTCTTAATAAAGGTGTGATTAAATCTATATTTTTCAAATTAGTGGAAAAATGGTTCCTGGTTCCATTGGCTTACGGCAAATGAAACTTCAGCTTAAGAAAATGAGAATTGAATATGATGAACGGAAACAATGTTAGTTTTAAAGTGAACTTGGTTAACGTTTACTAGGATTTTTACAAGTTTTTTTCGATATTTATCCAAAAAGATCTGTTTGAACCTATACATAAATGGAGTCAATGGATTCTGAAACTTCATAAGCATAACATAGGTAATTATTTCTTTGCTTTGTAGTATTCTTTCTATATAATAATCATTTTGTAAATTTTTCCGTTTTTTTGAAGTACTGTATTAGGCATACTAAGAAAATGTAATCAGTTTTACCATTAACACCAGGTAGCGCCACCTACTATAACAATTTTTACGTAATTACCTATGTGTTTTAATAAATGAAAATATTATTTTGGTACGTCTCTGCAGAGTTGGTAAGAGGATTATCCGTTGGTCACTTCAAGTGCGACGTTGCTAATGAATCACCTTCAATTGAAAATTGTCATAGTATATAAAAAAAATTACCATCCACCTCACCTTATAGACAACCCGAACAGCCTCGTCCAAAAATACGGAACGCTCCTGAGCTCCTTCTGCTTCCCTATCATATTCAAGGCGGCAGTCTTGCCGTGGTAGTGGGCTAACCCAAAGTGGCCTATGGAAGCCTTTTGGTTACCGGCGCACCAAACAGGGGCCCAAGCTACATCTCCGCCGGCATACACTTCCGGTATGTTGGTTCGCAGGTACTGGTCCGTCTCGATGGATCCGTTCTGTTGGATTTCGATGCCGGAATCTTTCAGGAAGGTCGTATTGAGGGTGATCCCGATGCCCACTATCAGGAGGTCCGCAGGGATGGAAGTGCCTGAAGGAGGAATGAGTTCAATGTTGCAGTTATAAAACAGGACTACCAAAAGGGAAAGTTGTGCAGGTAATAATAGACCAAGCGTAGGGTTTATACGAAAATAGACATTTGTTCATCACCAACAATGTCACATGATTCATCAAGTGCTATGGCGTAGCAAGGTGCCTTTTACCGAAGTTCAAGAAGAGTGTTTTTATTATCAGCAGCAAAAATTTCTGTTTTTCATGTATTACTTCTCGCTGATAATGAAATACTTTGAAATGCAGCGACAACATATTTTTTCTTCAAAAAGTGCCGTGACTACTTCTAACATACATTGTTTCACTTTCTCAGAATCCCCCCAATTTTGATACTCGCTCGCGCTTGTTTCAACAAAACAAAATAGTGGCAAGCGCGCACAAACACACATACACGCAGGGTAGATAGGAAAGTAATAATATAATCAGTTGTAGGTACTTGTTAAAGAGGTTGACTAAGCAACTTGAAATAAAATAAGTACATACATAGTTGAATTCTATGTGGCTTAAAAATATTACTTCAATTAATAAAGGTATAGTATACCTTATCTACGTATTAATTTTTATACTTGGTATATAACACATTATAATATTTGGCGTTTCGATGTTCGACTTTCCGCGGTCCGCCTGTTGCCGACCGTTGTCCTATACCATCAACTCTCCTTCAAACGAATCTGGAGATACTTCAACCCTGAATATCAGTCACTTAGGAGCAGGAAAGGAATAAGAAAAAAATAATCATCAGTTTACCCTCTACTGTTGAAGCACTGGGGTTGTAATTGGATAAACAGCGTCACCCGCATGATAAGGTAATCACTGAAGTACTGAAGGTTGATACGACAGTATTTGATAAAAAGGAAGCTGTTATGGCATCTTTATACTACTATGTCAAAAAAGTATCGGGAATTGAATCAATAAAACGTAAGAAGTGTAAGGCCCCTTACGAAATAATACACTCATGCCAACGAACAACAACAACAACGGGCCAATAAAGTCCGTCCTCAAACAAGGTACGCGGATGCCATGTTCTATCGCAGGGCTTATTTTTGTGCTGTGATCGTCTATTGTGTTGAGCCAACCAATATGTGACAGTTTCAGTCAAAATGTGAAGTGGGGGCTGTTGTACGTTGTATCATGTATTTCGTGCTCCATGTTCTATGTTTTTTGACAGTAGATTGTCATCTTTTGATTGAGAGTTGAGAGTCCATTCCGCTCGACAATCTTGATACGCAAAGTTGTGTCCTGATTGATTCATCATGCCGGTATCCAGGCCGGAGTGGTTCGGATAACCACGCAAAGGGGACCATGTATTTGAAACTAAAAATCCGACGACTAATAAAAAAACGGAGTGTTTTAAAACATTTTTTAAACGAATTTCTTTGGACTGACAATTTTTGCTGCGAATTCTCTTTTTTTGTCATCCAACGACTGAAAACGGGTCCGCAAAGCGGTGATTTGAGTTTTGATGATATCAGATGAATATGGCGGTATGACTTAGTGTCTTAATATTGAACTAAAAATAGAGAGGAGCTTGAATAACGCTTTCATCAACCTAGTTTCGATAAAATACCAATTTGAATGAGATATTAGTCACAAAAAAGAAGGTTATGTATTTTTACATACCATCAACAAGCTCCACACTTTGCACATTTCCACCATTTCCATTGATCCGACGAAGGCCACACTGAGTAACAAAATTGACTCCGTTTCTTCTGAACAGCTCGAAAACAGCTCGTCCAATCCTCGGACCAAGGACATGAGAGAACGGAACCTGTCCCTTCATGAGAACAGTCACTTTTTTTACTTTGCTGCTGCAGTAGTCAGCAGCCTCCAAGGCTATGAAGCTATCTCCCAAAATTACCACCTCTTTGTCTTTTGAGAGTTGAGAATTGGTGTACCTTGGAAAAATATTCAAAGATTAGTTTTTTGTTTGTATATGTTTTTGTCGTATAAAATGATTCTTGTTGATGGACACGTTACTAATTTTTATGCGATTAGTAATAATTTTAGCATTCCTAATAAACAAATTTTGTAAAAATACTGAGGATAATAGAACAATTGGAAATATTTGAAGGTACAAATAATACTGTCAATCTATTTTGAAATATATTATTTTAGTTTTGTCTTCAATTTTGTGAAATTCGGGTTTTTAATACTAGTAGTTTAAGAAAATACTTGTTTATTTATGAACATAGTGAATATCTATACGTGGATTGTTAAAAAATTATGTAAACGTTCAAATTTCGCGGGCTAAGTACATTTGATTAGCGGTTTTTAGTTTTTTTATGTTGGTAACCAATGTGACTACACGCGGTAGATTTCTACTTTTTGGTAGATTTTGAACACAAATTGAAAAATTGCAGTAGATTAATTTTCGCCGGTAGAGATGGCGGTAGAATGTTCATTTCAATGTGAGTGGCGACATCTACGGCAAGTGAATTCATTGTTTCTAGGTTCTGCCCGCTTTGATACACAGAACACAAAATGGATACATATCATAAAACATCCAATTCCCGACTGCTTGTTATTGTTTTCTGACACAGAACACAAAATGGATACAGATCATAGAACATCCATTTCTCCATTGCTTGTTACTGTTTTCTGAATATCTCCGACTTCCGAATAATGGAAGAAGAAGATAATAATACATAAGTTTTTGTTTTCAAACTTCCAAAGAATTCAAAGTTTCATTTCAAACATGGAAACATTTTTGTTTTTGAATCCTCAAATCTAATCAATACCTAACCAACAACAAAGAACCAACTAGAAAGCAACTTGCTATTTCAAGTATTCGACCACGCCCATTGGCCATACCCGCAAGAAGGCCACACGCCACACCGTATAGAAGTAAACCTCAGAGTAATGTAAACACACCGTAAAGAAGTAAACACTTCTATACGGTGGCCAAGGCTTTCTAGATTCAGTCATGCTATTCAAATGTCTTTAAAAGCGCCACCTAATGGTCAAAAACTTAAATTTTCACTATGGTTGTGATCTTCAAATATATTGCAGTGGATTTCAGTAGATTTTCAATGACACTGTAGGTAGATTTCTTAAGTAAACATGGTTGACATTGAAACCAACGCCCAATCGTGCAAATGGCAAATATCTCGAAAACAACCACTGATATTGTCGATCTGAAAAGATATTATTCTAGTTCCCCAAAATAGAAAATTTTTGTCCATGTATCCGACCTTATAAGGTAAGACCTATAGGTCTTACCGTTTCCGAGATAGCAATAGTAGGATCGGCTGAAAAAACGGCCTGTATATTGTATTTTCTATTTGAATGAACAATGAATGATGTTCGGTTTTAATGTAGTACAGCGATTTCAAGACATTAAAAAACTTACTTGGCGTTCTCATAGTTTCTCAAAACTATAACATTTCCCAAGTCGCACCCTGGAATGTCAACCTTCCTAGGGCTGCTACCAGTGGCAATGAAAAGTTTGTGGTAGCTGAGAGCAGTGCTATTACTGAGAGACACCTTTTTGTTCTTCGTATCAACTGATAGAGCTTCTACTCCTTTGATAACAGAGATTCCGAACTTTTGATAAAAATCATCATTGCGAAACTCCGCATTTTTTATATCGAAGTTCATTTCTTTCGTAACCAAAACCTATAAAAGAACAAATAATTATTTACAGTAAGTCAGTATTTATTCATCCATAAAGTCTCTGGAATATAATATTGTAACGTAACTGAAGCCGCCCCTGACCGATATGTCGGTCAGCGAACAAACACATGAAATCACCGCAATATGAATGCAGTGGGCAACCGCCGATAAAACTCTAGTTGAGTACCGAAACGACTACAGAGTTCTGGAAAGAACTATTACACTTCGCTTCTCGACCCAAGAGGGCAGCTGAGTTCAGAAAGTGAATCGAGCGGTTAAACAAGGAGTTCAAATTGTGGAAATAAACTAAGCGTTAGTTGCTAAGTGTTGTAAATAAATTAGTTTATGAGTAGTGAAATATTATTAGAAATAAATTAGTTTAAGACAGTCAATTCTTTAAATGGTTACATAATAAAGCCTTTTGGACTAGTTTAAAAAAATCTGTTATTAGAAACGAGGTGTTACTAAAATTATTATCACAACAGGTACATGAAATAAGGTGAAACCAAGGGAGATGAAACTATTATTTATAGTAATATTCACAAATCGGCAAAATTATATTTATCTTTTCCACATCACAAATAAAAATTTGAAATCAAGAAATTCGTCTAATGACCTATGTTTAACTTTGATTTCAGAATACTCGTAAAATTCGTAATATTATTCAATTTCTTATATTCTGTATTCAGAATGCTACTGAACACAGTGTGTTTACACATCTGCTTGGATATTGACCTATTGTTATAGGATCCTTTGGATTCCTTTATGCCAGAAAATATACTTAACATAGAACATATAAGACTTGTAGATAGAATATGATAAAGGTTTTGCTGCTTTCAAAACTTTGCCATTAATTTCATTAGTACCTTCGGCGGGTTTGAAAGGAGTTTCATTGATGGTGAAAATTACTTCTTCAGGAATTGTTGGTCACAAATAGAAAATCTCGTATAAAATTAAAAAAAGTTAACTCACCCTATCGTAGGGCAGGCAGTTTTCCTTGCACACCATAACAATCTGCCCCTTGTAGCCCTCCTGTCTCAGAGTTTCAACACAAGTTGCTGCCGCTGGCCCCCCTCCTATAACGACAATACCGTGTCTTTCCCCTTGACACTGACCCACCATATTCTTCACTCGCTTATTAGAAACCAGTTGCCCTTTATCGGCCCTCACTACGACATTACTACCATCGATGGTTACTTGGTAGCTTGGAAGGGAATCGAGACCTGGAAAATCTTCGATGTCTCCGGTGGCGAGGTTGAAGCAGGCTCCGTGCCAGGGACAACGGATCCTGCCTTCGCCCAAAGCACCGTTGGCCAGTGGGGCTCCGTAATGAGTGCATTTCGAGCCCAAGGCACTGATCTTTCCATTTTGTTTCACGAGCAAGACTTCACCATCTCCTAACTGGAATGTTTTTAGTTCATTTTCTTGTAGTTCGGAAACTTGGCACACTGTTTCTTCTATGTAGTTATCAGAGGCTGCAGATATTGAAGAGTAATAAGCAGTTTTTTCGATAATAATAATAGTATCAATTTCTCTTTTTACTAAACATACTTTTTCACTTACAAAATTTTTAGGTTGTTTCAAAAGTGTTCTGTATTTTTTGAACTGTATTTTCTAATATACAGGAAAAGTTATTTGGAGTTTGCAATATAAATTTATCGATACTGTTTTATTCACCATGAGTGACAAGTGATTTTTTTGTAGCCCATGTAAAATTGGTTTTTCTAGTAGACATTTTCAGCTGTTTCTGTAAGTAGCATCATACTGTCTATTTGTAGCATCTGCATTTGCAATTATATATATTATCGTGAAGTCATGGAGATATTGATTGAATGGTTTATCCGAAAAAGCAGTAGTTTCAGCAGACTGTTATATATTGACTTCATGTAGCTTGGATGATAACATTTTTTCTCTTCCCAAGATATGATTGTATCAAGAGTTGAATATTGATTCACTCCATATGAAAGGCGCCGAAAAATCTGTAAATTATCTGCGAACTAGAACTTTGCAGTCGAGAGCAGTAACTTCACTCATTGAAATTATATAGAGATGTTCAGTACTCTGATCATTTTTCAAAGCCATGCTGGTTTGATGGAAGAAGCTAATTTACTTATAATTTACTATATACTTTTATAAGTAGTTACTAATCAATACACTTTCAGGTGAGAATCTATGTTGAACTTCTCCCGTTTTACCCTCATACGTATCGAAATAAGAATTTTATGCAATAAATAATGGCTACTAATTTTTTATATTTAGCTCAATATATTAATAAAATTCAAAGTATACTTCTTCCTCTATAACTGCATATGTATATTTGCTACCCCTTTTTAAAAGTTGTCCAAACCAATACAACATATAAATTAACTAACATTAGATAGACATCAGAGAAATCGACCACATCCTACCTAATGAAAGTAAATATCCACAAGGTTAACTTGTGGTCGATATTTGACATAGTTGGGCCATGGGAAATTAAAAGACTTCAATGGAAGTTTGTTTTGGAAAACTACCGTTGTTCATAATATGAAAAAATGTATCTCAATGTATTTTCGAATTCAAAACAAATTTTAGGAACACTTTGAAAATTGTTTATTTTGTTGAAATTCTGACATATCGGATATTGTAGTCATCTGTAATATTTCTCTACCTACTAGAACATAAAAGTATTCTGTAATTATGCTGTTATTTCTTTTTAGGTTTTTAATGCGATAGTTTTCCTACCGTGAGGCAGATGTCCGTACCTACACCATTTCTAGGAGCGTAATTTGATAATTAATCACAATATTCAGTACACAATTTCACGATGAGAAAAATTATCAAATAAGATCGAATACCACTCATAGTCAAAGGACTTCGAAAGGTGACAAATCTTTGTTGTGAATTTTTTCGCTTCTTGAAGGATTCCACTTGCCAGATTCAAATTATGACTTTGAGGTAACTTACTTGAGTCTAAAATTTATATTATTCTACAATCAATTCACAGCTCCAATGGGTTTTGATGTGGTAGGTTAGTCTACATACAAGGATAATATCATTTACTATACCTAAACAAATTGCTTTTTGGAATTGTATATAAGATTAAATGAATTCTACTGAGTCACTCAATTATAATATTTACTTTTGGACATAATTTCGACTCTTGTGATCAAAAAATTGTTTCTTCTGGTGTGAATGGTTCATTTTTGTATCTGACTACTTGATCATGCAGAGATGCTACAATATTATTTCGATTTTGTTAGAACACTTTGGATGAAATGTTATATGGGTCTTGTGTCTACCTCATAGAGTTTGATGTTGTTGCGGGATTCATTAGAAAAATATGATAGAACTGATCGTACTTGATGAAAATCAATTATAACATATTCATTAAACACGATTTAATGTGAGTGGGTAGGGTGAAAATAATGCTTCACAATTTACACAACATTGACATTTAATGCTAACGGCTGTTCCGACACACGGTGACATCTTCTTAACGAGTTATGAACTAACTAACTAGTTTAGCACTCGCTCAAAAGATGACACAGTCTGTTGAAACAGTTGTCAGCATTAAATGTTGATTGTAAACTAACTACCTAGTTTAGTACACGCTCAAAAGATGCCAGTGTTCGAAACAGGTGTTAGGTTATAAACCTAGTTTATAACTTGCTCAAAAGATGACGCAGTGTGTCGAAACATTGAATGTTAGTGGTGTGTAAGCTGTGAAGTATTATTTTCACCCTACCCATTCAATTAAAATGAATTCACACATATTAAAAGCCGAAACTGTACAACACACTTTATTGTGATATTTCCATTTGGAAGTTTACTAAACCGCGACATATTTTCCGCTCTAGGCTATACACTTTCAAGGGGAAATCTCACATTGAAGCATGTTTTTTGAATACTTGACTCCTTAGTATTTCAATAGCTCCCAATATAGTTTGCGACCTAGAAAATATTTTTGACATACTCATACTATTTATTCAAAGACACATTAGAACACAAACGTTTGGGGAAAAGCATCGGACAGTCCGATCAAATCCGGTGTTTCTATAATAATCAGGCTCATCTAATTAACATCCTGGATTTAGCGTGAGAGTACTCATGGTTTCGAAATGTTTTCCAATGCATTCCTTGGTATTTATACTGGTCAGATAGAACACTATTTCGGTATTTTCCGTTGAGATTACTGATGTGACAATCTTTGTACCACCAAGCTCCACCTGAAATTTGAAAAAAAATAGTGATATATTTCTACTGGCAGAGTTGAAATGAGATGAAACAAATTTTTTGAAGTTTTCGGGTTTATTCGCTGCGGAATGTATATTTATACACCCAACGTTTCGTCTGCTACTGCGGCAGACATCTTACTAATAATGGGACTAGGTGTCGGACGACCGACTGCTCTTGTACCTGATTAGTTTGACCCTTCTTCAATCAGTGGGTTGATTAGTGCGTATCCATGTCTTGTTGATGTTCAAGCTCTCTTCCTTATGGTTGAATTGATTATTACGTTTATGAACTTCTATGGCCTTTCAAATAGCCTCGGATAGTAACCTCCGGTTTTATCAAGAACTTGCATGCATTCGAGGATGTCATGGCTGCCCTCTGAGAGACTTTATGTAGGGAAGCAAAGTTCTTTCATTGGCCGTTCAGTCCAGTGGTACCATGGAGTGTTTCTGTATGAGGCTCGGTTTTTTTCGGCTTCGTTATATCCGTTACCTAGAAACGCATTCTTCAGATGACACATTTCCCATTGTAGTTCTTCCGCTTAGCGGATATGTCTTGCGCTCTCTACCAAATTCGTAATAACTCATCTTTCCTGTAGCGGACACATCCCTCACAACCCCTCTTTTCATCCGCGACGTAAAAAAGGGGTCATTAAGACTCTGGTAGAGAGGGCAAGAACTGTCTGCGAACCAAAAGGACTACTAAAGAAAATTTATCATCTGAAGAATTTCTAGTCCCATTATAAGCACACACGCACCAGGACCTTTTTTAGTTCGCGTATTGCAGCAAGGTAGATCAAGTCGACCGTTGTCGCATAGCTTTTGATAATGACTGCCGCAGTGGCAAACGAAACGTCAGACATAAAAACCGGCAGACCACGGCTAATAAACTCGGAAATATCGAACAGTTTGTTAGACACCGGCCCGGCCATAAAATCCTACAAACTATAATAAAATACAACAGTTCATTTTCTAATTAAGTTCTCTGATATTGAACTTCAGTGAAACATTTAGTGTTTGGGCAATCCTCAACATGAAGTCATTGATATGGAACTCAATAACTACTCGTATCTTTAGCCAAGGAAGCGGCTGGACTAACAATTTTAGGACCTAGTGACATCTACGGCCTGATGACTTCGACAATTGCGGAACTAGCCAAACGGCACACCCATGCCCAATCCCTAAAGAGATGGGATGGAATCAAAGGATGCAGTCTTGCCAGGATTATCCTGGGCGACTATGGGAGGCTGGCGCCGAAGAAATATCTGGCGATGACCAGGAAAAACCTACGCTTAACAGTAGGATTTCTGTGGTCGGTCACACCTCTATGCAGGATGTGTGAACAGGAAGATGAAGCTGTCTTCTGCGAGTGTCCGGAGTTATCGTCAATAAGAGAGTGTGTGTTCGGCGAGTCTTGGCCTACACCTGCCGATATAAAGGGTATGTCTCCAAGAGACCTGTCCACCTTCCTGGAAAGGACAGGATGGACGATGATCTGGGAGGACAACTCCTCGGGAGGATGTACAATGGGTCACATGTGGCCTAAGTGATGTGGGCCTACACTCACCTTCCCTACTCTACAGACAGACAGACAACTACTAGTGAAATCATCTCATAACACGAAACCATACTAGATTCATATGGCAACAACAAATAAATACTCATCAACAACAATGAGTTTTTGAAATGAAAATACTTTTGAATTATTTTTTCTATGCTAATATCAAGTATGGGAAAATGTGTAATTGTAATGTACTAATAGAGTTTACTATAAGATTACTACTAAGTACAGAATGTTTTACAAAAACCGCGACACGTGTTTTCACATACAATAACTTCCCCAAGCAAGAATGCTTGAAGAACTGTTTCAATGAAAATTCCACAATGAAGTTTCACTTGATTACAATATTTTTCTCTCAATGAAATTTCATGTCTATTACATATGAGAAAAAGACCACGAGTCTCACCAATGTGACTTAGTAAGGAACTGATGGTGTTCTTCAAATCGATATTTTACTCCCCTGGCTAATACCACGAAGGGCATTGGATTTTATCCGACGGTGCAGTGCAGGATTTGTCACTGAAGTCATTCCTTCATATGCTGTTGGCGATACAACTGCCGCAATAGAATTTTAATTATTGGAACACACTGGCAGACCGGTTTCGGGCTGTTTGGCCACTCGCCAGTGCAAGGTTGTGTCTAGCATCAACATAAAGTCGATGATTTCTGTTAATTGAAAAATAGAATTCCTTCAGAGTATCATTCCTCGAACTAGGCTGAAGCGAACAACGAACAACAGGAGTTTGTCATCGCCCCATCTGCCCGTGAACGAGGTAACTGACTCCTGCCTTATATATTCCAACGCCCTTCGTGGTATTAGCCAGGGTAGTAGTAGTTTTCTGATAGGTGTCAGTCCATTAACTTACATTGTAGGTAATTTGAGACTGAACGAATAATCTGCTATTTTTTTCGTTCAATTCGTTAATTTTTACTCACTGAATAACACAGCACAATGTTGTCCGTACGTGTCTTGATCGAAGTCTTTTGTTGAGAATTTCATACCGAGGTGGTAAGTTAGTGCGTCTCCAGCATCCCCGGTGCAATCTCTTAACACGCTCAATGGATACCCTGCCCCTTCAGATCCGATAGCAAATGCTTTATAGTGAGCATGAGCTTTCACATTGTCTCTGTCGATGACCTCGACGAGTAACTCTGTAGGTTCCTTTGCTGGAATGACAGAAAAGAACTAGAGAATGGAACAAAATATTGTCAAGCCGTCACCGATGCGTACGCCACTGGTGAAGAAGTAAGTATCGTAGGATACCTACTGACCGCATTCGGTAACATCACATTTTCATTTTGCAATAAATGGGGAATTTTTTATCAAATGCACAATCGAAATTTGAACACAGTTTCAAAGACCCTCTTAATAAAAAACACAGGAATAAAAGTTAGAAATTTATTTTAGTACTGCCAAAAAACACCTTTTTCAAACAAATTGAAAATACTATATTAATCTGAAGGTTCGTGCTGCTTTTTTGCAACTGAGTTAGTTATATTTAGGTTGATGTTATTGCTTAGTTGTAATTTCAAATCGGATTCTAATTGTAATTTGTTTCTGTACTTGTTTTTGATATATTGGGCTGTTAAAAAAATAAGCTGAATGTTGAAACTTCGTGGGCTACGTAAATTTTATTACCGATTTTTTTATTTTGGTACTCTGGTCCCGAACATATTATTATGTTTTTCCCTGTGGGTTCACCAATAATTGACCACACTGAATAATCAAACTTAACTTTATTTCACTTGGGAAGATTTTAAATCTTCCAATAAATGAAGGTACATCTGATTGTCATTCTTCTGTTTTTCCTGAATATTTACCAGCAAGTCTCTGTCTTTTTTCTGTTTTTCTTGAATTCCTAGTATTAATTCACGATCTTCATTTCTGCGTAATTTTTCTTCCTTCCTCCTTCGTTCATCTTCTTCATTTCGGCGTAATTGTTCTTACTCTCTTCTTCGTTCATCTTCCACTTTTTTGCGTTCATCTTCTTCTCTTCTGCGTTTTTCATGCTCCGCTAGGCTCGCTTGCAAAGCCTCGACCATTTTCTTAAGTTCTTCCATCTCGTCGTAATCGATACTCCTTGTTTTTACCATAAGAGAGGAAATTTTCAGTCAATTATCCCACTTCTGACACCAATTTTACGTTTTCCCCCACGGGTTCACCAATAATTGACTACACTGAATAATCAAACTTAAATATTATTTCACTTGATATACAACGAACACTTCAACTAAAAATTTCAACTATTATTTTAATGTCTATCGCCTTACTAGATCACTTCACGTACCGCACTGTAACGTCCATTTGACTGTATACTTGACTGTCTCGATATGCCCGCCGCTAGCGTTTAAGTATCGTAATCGAACATTGTAGAATTTTCGCCGAAGTTCTTGCTGCTTCTCCAGCGACAGGGAACATTGGGCATTCCCGCGCTCTTAGCTACGTCACGTTTGGTTTGTGGTTACCAGTGGCGGCCGGTGTTACTATTTTTCGGGCATGATCTACAACAATATAATCAGTTTCAACTGTTTGGCATGTGTAGTTTATTAGTGAGAGGCATGAAATCACATGTTTTTCCGTTGTCAAATCGATGCTATTCGAAACGTCTGTGTCGAAAGGGTCTACTAACCAGTTTTTATTTCTATCGAGCTCTGGAGAATAATTCAGAAAAGTAGATCCCAAACCATGGAGGTGTCTAATCATTTCGGTTTCTACCTGCGTTGTTAACATTTCCTCACCAGAGGATTTACGCTACCAGTGTAGAAATTATTATTAATATATACTAGGTAATTATTTTTATATTTCTATATGACACATGCTATCCCCTAGGTTAAGTTGTAAAACAAACTCGGCAAAACTTCACCCTTTCATTGATTTTTGTATCTACTTCTTCTTAATGTCAATGAATAAAGCCCATTTATTATTATTATTATAGGTTTTTCAATTGTACGATTGATCCAGAGGTCAAGCTTTCTTATTTACAGTTTCTATTTTATTTTCAACTTAGAAGATGTTGTTATCTCTTCCTTATAGACGTAAGTTCAGTTCGTTAAGGGTACTGACGATATCAGCCAGCACGTAAGAGACTTGCTGACCTTCGTTTATTAATTTAAATGTCTATAGATAAGAACCACTGCATTAGAAAACTAGGTGGATCTTTTACCACAGCCATTGAGAAACATCACTGGTGGAAGGAGCAAGTTTGTCATCATGATGGAACCATAAGTTATGACATACTTGAAAGATGCATAGAAACCCTGGTGTTTTAACCGATTCTCTTTTGTTTTGTCCAAAACTTTTGAAGCGAGAAATGAAATTTAACCAACTTTGCACACGTGTTGCTAGATGGAGCAAGAATCACAAGCTTGACATTGTCAAGTGTCACTTTTCAGTTTACTCAGTGTTGTAGGTCGACAGTTTTTGACGAAATATTTCATAAGGAAAAGGGGCCCAAGTGCTAACACCAACATTATCACCAATTCCATGTTGTCTTAATACACCCCCGATTATTTTCATGAAAGTTCGCCGATGAAATGGACAATTTCAATCTGTGCCCTGTTATTTCTCACCTGTCGATAGATATATATTCTCGAGCCCCAGCCAAAATTCTCCGTTAAGGTTTCCAAATCCAAATTTATACTCCCGCCAACCTAAATAAAAGTCTTGAGAACCATCGAACCGCTTTTGCATGTGCGTCCAACCCCCACCCATAGTTTCCATGTCACACAAAACCATTATTGGTTCTTGGGACATATTCGGCTGAATTTCGTATATTCCCGAAACGTTGTTTCCTGAAAATATGAGAAAAGAAATATATGGGTTTGTGAAAGACAACAAAATATCTACCTAGATATTGTAAGCTCCATTCTTTCCAAAAAATGACAAAAGCAAGCCATGGATCTGGTCTACCCATATTCAAGATGCGATAACGGTAGTTATAAGACATTGACATATGTGGGTGAACCAAACAGGAATATTGCCCGTTTTTTGAAGAAAGAAGGCGTAAACGTAGCTTATAGAACGAATAATAATCTAAGTAAATTTATTAAAAACAATAAGGACAAAACTTTGGTGTCGGATAGATCAGGAGTATATAAGCTGACTTGTGGCTCTTGTCCAAAACTGTATATTGGCCAAACAGGTAGAACATTTTTCCAACGAATTAAAGAACATAGGAGTAGTTTTGT
>WOGO01000282.1:0-26052 GCA_015342085.1 Leptinotarsa defecta
TTAATATATCTTTATGTATTTTTAATCTAACTGACTTGCTATAAATGTACTTTTGTATATAACATAGTTTAATAAATATTCTATTCTATTCTATTCTATTCTATAATTTTCAGAAATATACTTATGATTGAATGGATCTAGGTCGTTCTAATGCATCAGGAAATATAACGGTGTCTGACGTGTAAAGACACGCCCGAAGAAGCCATTGTATGTATAGCGAAACACGTGTTGCGTTTTTGAAAAACTGTTTACTAAAAACCTCACGATAAAGTGTTTTTTGAATAGGTACGTTAGTTATGGATTGTCATCAAATATCGTCCAATTCCATTATATATATAATTTTTGTTGTATAATAAAGATCAAACTTACTGTCAGCATTTTCACAATATGGTTGTGCTCTACCACCATTAATGCAGAAGTCCACATGACCACTTCTTCCTCCTTCACCATAATGGCCAGCATTCGTGTGTAGCACATGGACTGCCATTGCATCCGCTATTGACAGTCTATTGCCATTCATGATCATGGGTCTAGCTGGATCCAGGGCTATTATTCGATGGATACGGAAAATGACGTAACGGGATATCAGACCACAGATATGTGATCCTGAAAAGTATTCGTTTTTTATCTGAACTACACTTACATAAAATAAATTAAAACATACAGTAAGGACGTAAAAAGTTTCTTCCTCCTCTCAACTTTTGGACGAGACAAGATATTAAAGTCGAACAAAATAAAAGTACTTTTTATTTAGAAAAACAAAAGTGTGACTTAACTCGCCGCCAAGACTACGGCACTATCAACTTATTTCAATGGAAATATTGTCTATGTAATACTGGTTCAATTTGGAAAATCTAACCTGCCTTTTCTCTGTAACTAGCAATTTTATATTCATTTCCAGAATCTACAAATGAACGATGAATATCATAATTTCAATAAGAAATGTATTCAAAACTCACTCCAGTTAAATGCAATAAATATTATTGATTATATTATGAAATGTTCCTGGGGTTTCGTTTCAAGCTCTATGCATATGTTCCGAAACAAAATATATTTGTATATATTAAACTTCAGATTTCATGTTACTTCTCAAAAAATCCAAAGACGTCTTATCAGGTGATCTAGCAGACCACGTCTGTCTACATACCAGTTACTAGGATAATTGACAAACCTAAATGGGTTTTCAACTAATCTGCGAAGGTTACGATTATACAAACCGATGGATAGGCTTAGAATGGACCACTAGATAATGCTGTGACACCTTAATTTTTTGTGGGGATTCAAGAGATCTTAGGTATACGTTACACAACCGCAATTCAAAGCAAAAAAATTACCCCAGAAACATTTCATACTACAAGAAATGAATTCGTAAATAGACTAAAAATGAAGTATTTTTACAAAAACTTTGTCCCACCATGATATTTTGTCCTGTTCAAAATTAAAGAGATTTTTACGTTCGCATTGTATACAGAGAATTTCAAGAAGTTCTCTACAAATGAAAAACATTGCCTGAAAAACAATTTATTATCGTTAAGTATAGAAAAGACAGCGAAATGATCACTTTTTCAAAAATAAAAAAAAATCAACTTGATGAAAGTAATTAGATTTCATATTTTGTTATCTCGTACGCAATATTTTGTGTATGATTTATTTCCTCACTCAAATATTGTTTATTTTGTTGATTAGTTGCTTACACAATGCTTTAAATTCAAATCAAATCAAAAATACTTTATTATACATTTCTTTTTAACAAATGTAAGGTCTACTGTACAGAGTATTTAAAATATTTGCATCTCTCCCACACACGGGAGTGATAGGAGGAGGAGAAGTGGATTGGTGAAGGAAAAGGAGGGATCAGCAGGATGAGACTTCAATATTGAGCCTTAGGACGTCCGCAAGGTAAAGGGCCACCTCATAAACCCACGACAAGCCGATGGGAGACGCTCACGATGGTGTTAACGGGTGGCTCTCTGCCCAACAGAGCCTCATTCCATCATATAGTCTAAGACTTCCTGCTTCCTGCCGAGGCTTAAGCGATATTTCTCGTGATGTTGCGGTTTCGGTACCTCATATGTGAATATAGTAGATGGGTGTTGCAAGTTTATCATTAGCCCCCTGGAAATAGTTCATGAAAAAACCAGATAAGAATTATTCTGATATCACGAGAATACGTGAATTATCTTAGCCACCTTTTCCATGAAATAAGCGCGATTACATTCGCGCCATTCATGGAAGATATCTAGTATTTCATAAATCAGCCCATGTTTTCGTGGTTGATTATGATAACTCCTAAGCGCCGTGACGTCCTTCGTCAGCGGGCTTTTCGGTAGAAAGAACTTGAAAAAGTTATAAGATAGCCCTGATGTGTTCAGTGACCGTCTCGACTTCTGCCAGATCTAAAAGATCATTCAATGAAATGTATCTGTCACTGCTCGTGCAAATACCGAGCATCAGCATCTGCATCGTCTCGAGTCTCCGTAAACGAGTCTTCTTGAGGCTACAGAATATGGGACAGGCGTACAACATAGCTTTTCTAATTGTTTGTTTGTCAATTAGCAGCTTGTTGTCAACACTAAGCTTTGAGTTTCGTGCAATGAATGGGTACGTTCGTTTTACCGCCGCACTCGCTGTTGGATCGCCAAGATCAGATGTGCTTGGAAAATCAGGCGCCTATCCAGGATAACTCCAAGATATCGCGCGCTTCTCTGCTCGTCAACGCAGTTAGCCTTGACTCGTAACTTCCCGAAGATTTTCACGTTAGTAAATTTCTTCGAGAAGTTGACGAGTTCCGTTTTGTTAAGGTTAACATTGATTTTAATACGCTCAAAGTACGGCACGACCAACCTGTCAAGGTGGATCTGAAGCTGTTGCTTCGCCACCTCGCTCAAAAATGAATGCGCATATATCGCATTGTCATCCGCGTATATATCGACATTTGTTCATAGGAAAGTCGTGCGTGTACAGAAAGTACAAATGCGGTGAAAGGCAGTACCTCTGCGGAACACCTGCTTTAATTGGATAATTTTTATATAGATGTGGTTTGGTTCACTCTCACACGAAAAGTTCGGTTGCTCAGGTAGGATTGAAGAATCCAAATAAGGGCATGTCTGCCGACTACATCTTGGCGATAAATCCCTCTATCCAAACTCTTTCGAAAGCTTTTTATGTCCAACAGAACCATAACTGTATTCTTCCACTGATTGGATGCTTCCTTCACCTCATGAACAACCCGGATCAATTGAGAAGTCGTATTCCGATCTCGCCGGAACCTGAATTGTTCCTCGGGAATGAGTTTCATCAAATCTTCCAGGTGAAAAAGTCTACTCAAGAGAATCTTATCAATGACCTTCACTTCCGCACAGAGTAGCGAGATCGGACGGTAGCTATGAATAAGATTTTTTTCGTTTTCCAAGCTTATGGATGGGCACTATCTCCGCATGCTCAAGACAGTCTGGGTAGTGTTAGTGTTTGATTATAACATTGACTATATGTACTAGTTGTACAACACCCTTTCGCGGCAGACTGCGAGTAGAACTATCTCAATCCCATCGACGTCTGGGGCTTTATTTTTCCCCAGGTGCCTAATGGTTGCGATCACCTTCTCGACATCCGTGATCCACTTCAGCAATGTCGGCTCCGGTATCGTCGGTGCCGGTCTGCTTATGATCTTATTTGCAGTGATATTGGTAGCTCTGCGTTCATCACAGACGTCGGGCTCAATTCGGTGGATACTGGCAAAGTATTTTGCGAACAAATGAGCCTTTGGTGGTCCATCACCGCCTGCACGTCACCGTTCTCTATGACCGGGATAGCTTCAGACCGGTTATTCAGTATTTTGGCAATCCTCCACAAAAAGTGATCGTGGACGTCAAGGCTTTCGAGTTTTTCCTTCCACTTCATGTTGTTGAACTCTCTTATGCGCTCGTCAGCCTCTGCAGCAAGTCTCAACATTTGATCCTTGCTAGGGGGATCACGCGTTCTCTGCCAGTCCTTGATCATCCGATGTTTTCGCCTAATGACTTCGATAACATCAAGCGGAAGAATATCTCGATCGCCTTTCACAACGACATTCCTCATAGAGACGTCTCTAGATCTTCGAATATTTAGAACGAATTGCTCAAAAATTTCATTAATATTATCCCTATCGATGTTACTTTTGAAAACGGTGAAATTGTTCATGGAGGCCCTGTACTCAGACCAATCCGTACTCTTGTAGTCATATTTGACCCTTTTTGTTGTTGGTTTGGCCCTGTTGAGATTGAAGAGCACTGAACAGTGGTAGGAGCTCAGCTCATCCACAATGACCAGCTCGCCCAGATCCCGAACGTTTCTGTACAGTTCGAGGTCAATCGTGGAGGGCGACGTACCATTCCAAGGATAGTGTGTCGGATCCTCGGGTTATTCAATGACAATTTCATTGTTCAGAGAATACTCTAGCAGCGTCCTGCCATTGGTGTTAGGTCGATTGTGACAGTTCCACTCACGCCTTCTGGCGTTTAGCGTCTCCCACAACCAGCACCTTGTTCCAAATATTACACAGATTGTCCAAATCATACGAAGTGAAGCGTCCATCCGGCTTATTGTATTCCGCAAACACGCTGGTACCATCTGCAAGCTTGACACCAACATGCTCAAGGCTGCTTCGTTGCTGGGTTATCTGCGTATATGCGATACCTTTTCTCATCAAGATAGCCACCCCACCACTTCTTACAGCATCAGGACGGTTCTTGCGGTCAGTGATAAAATCTTGTAGTTTCAGTTTGTGTTCCTGTCGCAGCTTGGTTTCGGGTGAAAACATTATGTCGACGTCATGTGAATGAATGAAGTTCACAACACTGGGGAATATGAGTATGGTATCAAATGATTGACTAGTACAATGGTATTACAGTATGAAAAAGATGCAAATCCGATATAATCTATAAAAAGAACTTAATCAACTCAGAATCGTCAATCAAGCATGGATCTCTCATCCAAATCAAGATTTTGTATCGTGTCGAGGACTGTGTAGCGTTAGGGTGGCTAAAAAGGGTACGTCGTTAGCGATACTCCACCCAAGTTAAAGTAAGTGAAAGGTTAAAACGTGCCGATAACTGTGTGGCATTAGGGTGTATAAAAATTTAAAAAAACAAAGACTTGAAAATTAAAAATGAATTGTGTTAAACGGTTTCATTGAGAAGAAAAGATAATAATGATGTAGATAATGCACTAAGAACTGAAAGTAACTCGAAAAGTCTTTGGTAACAGTTATCACACCACTCTCCTCAGCAATCTACGGTATTGATCCGATAGAGAAATAATAAAACCGTTGGGCATAGTATTTACATATATACTCAGGTTACGCTACGCCCAACCATTCATTATTTTTTCGTCTGATTAGTACCGTGTGAACCTTTCAAATTATTTCTTATTTTTTAGTACATTATCTACTTCATTATTATTTTTTTTTTCAATGAAACTGTTTAGAATAATATTTTTTAGTATTCTGCAAAATGATGAAAGTAGGAGTGTGGCAAGTTATACAGAGTTGTAAATGAATGAGGTCAATCGTCAATCACAATTGTGATTGACGTTTCAATGGATTCGATATTTCGCATAGAGAAATTTAAAATTCGAGTCAAGCTAACAAATAGTTTGAATGTTTGTTTCCGAAAGCCATATTGTTGAGTGCTCAAGATGTTGAAGCCTTCCAGATATTCAAAGATATGGTGGTTTACGGTTCTCTCCATGATTTTGAATATCACTGATAGCAAAGCAACTGGTCTATAGCTATTTGGAAAATTTTTGTTGCCCTTTTTGGGAATAGGCTGAACGCGAGCAATCTTTCAACAAGAAAGAAAAACCCCTTTCTTGTAAGATAGGTTGGAAAGTCTGCAAAAGACTGGTGCGAGTTCATTTGCATACTTTTTGAGTACGATGATGGGCACTTGTTCAGGACCAGACGCCTTGTTGATATTGAGCTGTTTTAAAATTCGTCTGACTGGACGTTGTCGGAAAGTAATTTTCGGCATTGTGGATTCTAGTGTGGGAATAGTGGGTGTTGCCTTTTCCAGAAAATCGACTGTGGAGTGGGACGGAAATTGTTCAGCTAGTAGATTTGCTTTATCTATAGATGTTGCAATTTAACGATCCTCTTCTGTTAGTGTTGGTTTTGTGGATTCTGTAATGTTTTGATTAACAGCTTTAGTTACCGACAAGAAGGATCTAGACCCGTTGGGATTGGCAAGCAGTTTTTCCCTAATTATTTGGTTGTGAAGTTCTTTGCTTTCATTTATTCTAAGTTTGCAGCTGTTGCAAGGCGCTCTAAGAGCGGTGCCTGTGCGAAAGTATATATTCACGTTGGATTAAATTCATTTGGAAAAACTTTCTCAGGAAGTTTATTTCACGCATAAACGCAGTTCTCCATATGAAAAAGTTCTCAAACAGTGACAACGGAAAACCAGTTTTAGACTTACTCCTAATTTGCAAAGGCGTTCGATACTGCGGAAAATTCCCAGTTAACGGTTGCCTTGCAAGCAAGATGTAGAAATAAGAGGAAATCCAGATAATATATTCAAAAGATATCTTACGTTATACAAGTTGTCCAAATGGCTTCCTACCATAGATTGCACAGGAAAACTATTCAGTTACGTGGACGACATTTTTATTTCACTCAGACCAAACTTGGTGTGCTCTAAACCAGAAAGTTCAATAGATTTTAGCAAAATTGTGAACTGATTCAATCATACACCGCTGACTAAAAATCACGGATAAATAACGATCCCACTTCTAGGAAGTTGTAAAACATTACTTTAATGAAATGAATTAAAACACTTGTGTCTAATTACCACTGGTTGATTTTATTTATACGATCGGTTTCGGGTTTGTCCCCATTGACCGGAAATCGGTCGTATATATAAGATCAACTAGTGGGTAATCAGACAAAAGTGTTTTTACTCATTTTATTAAAGTGATTATGAATTACCACAAAATAAATAAGTCATCAATCACACATATAAAACATTTCCTGAATACGAACTATTGCTAAAGTTAAATATAAATAAAATCCCCCTGAATAAAATACTCAAAAATAATGTTGACTGCAATTCGAGATGGAACCATTATAAATAACACAGGTAGTCAGAACGTTTCCTCATGAATTTAGGTACCTATCTGTTTGAAAAATTAGATGTCTCATTTGAGGCATACTCGGTTGGAAAAAAATTTTCATAATATTCTGAATGAAATCTAAATAGATTGTTTCCAAAAAGTTCAAATGAAAAAATATTCTTCTCAAGTGATTTACTGCATAAACAAGCTAGAACTCTTGACACCAGACAATTATTCCTTAATATAATAATTCATTATATTAACCAAAGTGAACTAGTGACAATCTCTCATATTCATGAAACTTCCTTATAAGCTTCCTCTCAATCATATTCAAACGCATTATTGAAAAATATCCTTCATCATGTGATCGATAAAAGACCAACAAACAATTAGATTTGAAAAACAACCAAGCTACATCTAATACCTTTACTAATCTAATATTATTTACTATCAATGATCTCCTTTATCTTCATAACTTTAGTATTCTCCTCACCAAAGAATAAAAGATATAATTTGATATATACGATGTAAATTATAGTAAAGAAAACTGCAATGAAAGTACGCAGTTTTTTTTAGTCAATTCCTGAAATATTATCATTCTTGTTGATTTTTCCTTATTGTGTATTATTTGTTTACGAATGAACTTATTATTAAATTGATGGTATATAGCTGTTACTACATGGTAGGAGATCATCATGAATTAAAACTTTCTACGTTTTTATACCATTTGTATTTGTAACTAGTTATTGTATTCGTTTGTAAATATTCTTGTAGGTAGATACTGCAGTAACGTTAGTTACAAATATAAGGGATATAAACACATAGAAAGTTTTAATTTTCATTTTTCATGAACTTATTAAAAATATTCACCGGTTAGGCCCTGATACCAAAACACTGACACATTAGGAAGACGCGTCGGCATCATTAACCAATACTGTGATTTAAGGTATCATTGTGTCCGAGAATCATATGCCCTGAGCAGACATAATAAGCGAAGATCAAGGTATACTGAATTTCTTGCATTTGTAATAATGGGTCATAATATACGTAGTTGAATTAATTTTTTTTTATTATTTTGCAAAGAAAATTATGAATGTTCAATGGTCCTTCAACTTGAGTTTTAAACTCTAAGATAAAATCATCCACAATAAACGTAATCATAATTAACAATTCTTGGAGGTATTATTACATCAATGCCATATCGTACTTATGGGCATCGGGTGTTGATCTTGAAAAGTTGCATCTACCACGTATGTATTTGAAAAGGAGAAGTCCTGTTCATCTAATTCTGTTCACATACTTTTCCCTACTTAAAAGATGGAATGTTCACATTGAATCAGTTTCTTATTTTCCATATCTTCTCCTAATTCAATTTTATAAATTATCCCTGTAATGTGAGGGCGAAAATAATTCATGTATGAATTATTCTCGGAATTATTTGTAAATTGGAAACTGATTTCCAGGAGAGTAATCAAATTTAGAGTGTCTGTCATTAATTATAAACACAAAGTGTCCTATTGCTATTCGTATTGAAATTAATCGAGTCCCAGACACTTTGCTGTCTGGGTAGGATCTTTCGTTTACTGACGAATGGTAATACCTCAAAACCGCGGTCTGCAGGTGATCTACTAGCCTCTGTGAGGAATCTTGCATAAATATCTGTCGGATGTATTTCAATATCCAGCGTGGTATTAGCCGGAGTTTTCCGACAGACGTTTACCAGACCCTACTGTGTAAGTAGTTGAGAGAGAATAATATTTCGAAATTTATTTTCAATTCAAATTACCCGCTCTTTTCCATTAAGTCCCAAGATTCCGTAATAAATGCAGTAGATACCGCGCTGACTGCTGTTTGTCAGTTTCTTTAGATTCTAGTTGAAAGATTTTTTTTTCTTTTGAACATGCAGAGAATAACCATTCACTGAACGCTGCAAAAAAGATTAACGATTTCGACACTACCGTTTCACAATTTCTACAAGATAATATCCAAGACTGGACCAGTTTTAATTATTTTGTTGTTTTTTTAAAATTTTCAAAATCCATACCATATAATTTTTTTTTCAAGCAACATCACTATTTTGTCATCTATCAGGAAACATGTCTACTTCAAACGACTCTCTCTCCACTTCAGATTTCATACCAAATGACTACAGAAGCACCAAGTCATTTTTTGATCGATATTTGATTGACTGCAAAATTTCAACTTATATTTAAAAAAATCTATTGTTCAGTTGAACTTGTTCCAAAGTTCATTATAACAGTGCATCTAATCAATCTTGCTGAGACCCTGAATGTGACAGAATTCTCAAAAACCATATTATTCTAATACCAGACACGCGATAAGATAAATGGAAGATATTTTTACAGTAATTTTTATGTGGGCCTCGATTCAAACTCGCTATCAGTTAGTCACTGTTGGTGAGCGGTATATTTTAGTAGTGATCACTTTGGAACATGTTTTATAAGAAATGCAAGGTCAGGAGTTTTGGATAATTTTTATTCGAATATTATAAAAACCAATTGAAAATACTTATTTTGTCAAGTTATGTGTATGTGTTGTGAAAATATTGATTGATCTTATGAAAATTCGGATAAATTATAAATATGTTTATCAATTATAGTCATTTCGATAAATAGATGTGGAAAAATTCACGTTGAGAACGGCTGCCAAAATTATTTTGCTTCTGAAATCTCGACAATACTTATTAAAAGAAAGTTTCTGGCTACTACTCCAAAAACTTTCTTTCCCAAAAATTATTCACTCCTAAAATATATAACCCCTTCATCTTAAAAGTTGTATTGAATTGTAAAATTTTTAAAACATTTAGAGAACTACAATAAAATACATCGATTGTTGAAGAATAATGGGATATTGATATTCATTTTATTCATAATGAACATCAAGAAATCGACGATCAGTTACATAATCCTGCTGGCGTGAAAGAATCTGTAGGTTGCGACAAGTAGAGCATGCCTATTATTGCATGGTTTACCTACACCTTTAGTTCCCCTCTGAAGAAATGTATTTCAATAAGGAGTCGTTGTGTAATATCCATTCGTTTATTCACAAATTTTGTCCGGCCTATCATTTGGTTAGATTGCAGCGAAGTGCGTTTCGAATTATTTCCATTATTGCTACTCAATCTCTTTTTTGTAAATAGTCAGAAGGTGAAGCCATTTCTTTATGCCATATCTCGTTTATTCAAATCTTTTTACGAAAATCACTTTTCCCATTAAGTTTGTATTCATATATAAGTAACTGTTTCGAATGGACTCTTAAGACGATTGTATATGAAACAAACTTCTGTGTATGACCTACACACCTTTGTAAAGAGTTCATTTTGAAGTTGATTAACTACTTTATTCCGTTCATCGGAAGTTTTCCACATTTTTGTGGGATTGAATCGAAAAACCGTATGAATGTTTTCACGCGTGACATGAGCGGATTTGTCTTTTCTAGTGGCATAAACTCTTAACCTTGTGCGAAGAATGCATATATGTTTTCGTCTTTGAAAGTTCAGAGAAGTGCTAATGAAACATTGTAGGATGATAGATTTCCATTTTATATCAATGCGTTTTCATCTAATGAATGATATCTGTTTCAATGCCATAACGAATGTTTGCAGAATACGACAGTGATTTTTGTGATGTAATTCGATATTCATATGAAAGTAGTCATTTTGAAAGTAATTTTTCTTTACTGTAATTCAATGTTCCTGTTGTTTCAACGGGGATTTTTCTTCCAGTTTTTATATGAAATCCTAATCTACGAATCATTGTAAGGACTTTATTTTCAACATAATTGCTCAATTCCTTGGAAGTTTGTCACATTTTTCCTATAAAATCTGTTCTGTTTGAAAATCTGTTTTTTCGATAATCAGATGTTGCCCCTATACGAACGACAACTCTCAGAAGTTGAGAAACTTGTGCTAACGAAGTCATACCTTTTAACGTGTGATTCTTAACACTATTCCTATAGAGATGAATAATTAAAATACCAAAAAGCTTTCTTCTCATATTCAGGTTACTTTTCAGCTACACAACTAAATACGAAGTTACCAGCTAATATCATATTTTTTTCTTGGTATTTCTTGTTCACTCATCTTTCTATTATAATTCACATTTGTTCAATATGTGGAAAAATACTGCTTTTCTATCAGCAGTCAGTAACTCATTATTTTGGAAATCAAAATAAAACAATCATTCGACTTATACAGTGATCGTTAAAATTTTGACATATTTTGAGGTCAAGGAAAGCGGTACTTTTTCCATGCAATTTCATGCATGGTTACTTTAAAACGTTGATATTCACAAAATGAACAATATGTGACCAGATCGGTTCAAGGATGGTAACATTTGGAGTGTTTTACATAACGATAAATTGATACGAAATGCAAAATAAAATAATTTGTTTCGTTACCAATAGTATGTCCAGAAATGAAAGAAACTAGAGCAGTATATTCACCATAGGTCAACTGCATTCAAATCATCACCTCTCAACGAATTGAATAAATCAATATACAAAATTTATTCTTGAAAAATCTCATTCATAACAAATAAAATAACAAATCAATTATACTCCAGTAATAATCAGTTCACAGGTAAATAGCATAGTAACTGCAGTTGCTAAAAGGCCCTCTAGAAACTTGAAAATCGATTTCTGCAACATCAGAGGACTCAACTCAAATATAAACTCAGTGCACCAACATCTGCAATCAAATAAGTAATTCTCATATTCTCGCACTCACCTAAACTTCAACAAACCAACAATTTTCTATATTCCGGCTGTAATTTCCACTCCAGATTCAGACGTTACTTTGGAATATCTCTTTTTAGAAGCGATCTCTCTTGTCAAAGAGAAGAAAGGCCGGAACCCCAAAACTTTAATGTTATGTGGTTCAAAATGATGCCATATGCTGCGTTTATTGACCATCGATCGGTACACAATATAGGGCACTATTCTCTGCACTTGTAAACACCATTGACTTTCCGCAAATCAATCATCCGAGTGCCGAAATTTCCATATTCGGTGACTTCACTGTTCACAATATCGAATGGCTCAAATTTTCAAATATTAACGACGAACATGGTCGCGAAGCTAAGGCTTTTGCAATAATCAGCGGACTTACTCAGATCATAAATGAGCCAACCAGGATCCCTGACCGTGATGGAGAATATGCTGTTTTCTGTATTTATACCTAACAACCAATCCAAATATTTGCAGTCACCGTAAGGTCTCAATTAAGATCTTCTGACCATAAACTCATTTCAGTGTTGAGTGAATTACCGCAAAGTCTAACAACATTACAGATCTGCTGAGTGGTGAATCTTCAGGACTGTTTCCAAAATTTTTCCTGGCTAGATGTTTGCTTCACCTCTAATGACCCATTAACTTGTGCTTCTGAAGTCACGCAAGTTATTCTATCATCCATTGATGCATATATTCCTTTTTCAATGAAACGAACCTATAGCCTCCAAAAATATTGCCCACTGGCAGTGGCGCAGAAATCCCAGTGCCAAAAACCGAACTAGATTTGTTGATACTCGCAACAACTGCAAACTTAGTATAAATGAAAGCAAAGTACTTCACAATCAGAGAATTAGGGGTCCATCCACGGATCAAATTCACGAAAGAAGTTGAAGAGGGTAGGCAGCTCGCATTTCTCGATCTGTTGATTACGAAAATGCCGGACAGTACACTAGGCCACAAATTATATCGAAAACTAACACACACGAATAAGTACCTAAACGCAAATTATCACCACCACCCAAAACAAATTCACGCGGTTGCAAAAACACTGATTATATACGTTCGAGGAGGCTGGAAGATAACGATCACAGACAACAAGAGTTGAACACTATCGTGACCACTCTACGAATGAATAACTACTCAGAAAAAAGTATGAAAACGGCTTCCAAGGCCAAACGGAAACAGTAGAAATCTCGAGATACACCGGTCATAACAACCACTCTACCATATATTGCAAGAACAACAGACAAAATCAGAAGAGTTCTCCCCCAACACAACATAACAACTTAATTCCACTTCATTCGTACCAGAACGGAGAACGGACAATAAGGTCCATGCTCCATAATCCTAAGGATCAGATACCACTGGAGTCCCAAGGAGAGTGTATGAAGTACCATGCTACGATTGTGACAAGACTTACATCGGCCAGACCAACCGGCGAATCAACATACGCAAATATGAACATAAACTAGCACTGAAGGAAAAAGTCACCACGTCTTCTCTCTTCCAACACGTATTGCAGACAGAACACGACATTAATTTCGATTACTCAAAAATAATAGCAAGCAATGAAAACTTCTACTCTCGAACAATCAGAGACGCTATCAAAATTGATGAATAAGAGGCATGATGCGAAAAGATTACGAACGACTTGGATATTCGTTTTATCGCTTCACAAAAGTAAACAGACCGCTCAACCGAAGCAAAACTCAGCACATGACAAGACTGGTAGAATAACAGAAGCAGGAGAGGCAGCTCAGCTAATAGGGAACATCCATTCCAATAAATTGTGACACAGAGTTTGAATTAATTAGCCTAGTTGAAAAATTACGCCAGGCAGGCGGTCCTGGATTGAAGACAAAATGTGAATAACCAAGAAAAGTACTCGATATAAATAACTGCGTAAACTCAAGAAGCTCCAATCTGGTTGAGATCCTTCATAGTATGGAACCATGGGAATACATAATTAGACACCTTTCTGAAGCAAGTCAACAGTGTAAGACCTTCTATTACCTTTACAATAGAGAAAGACGTTCACAACGAATTGCCGTACTTAAACGTATTGGTGAAGAGAACCGACACTAAGTGGGAAATATCTGTGCAACAAAAACCCACTCACACGGGACAGTATTTCTGTCACGAATCCAACCACCATCAATCTACCAAAAAAGGAATTATCAAGACTCTAGTGGATTGTGCTATCGGGCTCTGTAATACGAAGGAAGGTTTCGAGAAGGAACTAGACATCATCAAAAAAGATCTTCAGCTGAATTGTTACTCCAAAGTGGTGTTTTGCAAGATCCCCGAAAGAAAGAGATACCGTTACAACTAGTGCTTGTACTTCCCCACATCAGAGCATTGTCTCGAAGGATAAAAAGAATTGGCTCTAAGTACTTCATCAGGTCCAAGTACATCATCAGAATCTGCTCCAGATCCGGAAACACACTCCGTAGCAGACTTACGAAAACCAGACCACCAAACGCGGACTGTGATTCCAAGAATTCATTGCCATTAAAAGTCCGCATTGCCGAGCACAAGGAAAACAAAAAACGAGGAGAAACCAGCAAAGAGAAAATAGCAGAGCATGTTCAAACTCATCAACATAACATCAAGTGGTTCCAAGCTGATATCAACCACAGGGAGGAACACTGGTTTGAGCAAAGAAGCTACATATATGTTCTTCAACGACACAACATATGGTGTAATCAATCAGAAAACGGTCAATTCCCGGTGAAGCAGAGATGGGGAAGAGGGGATAGGTGGAAGCGCTCGAATGACCTATAATTATTAGTCATCTCTCGGAGCAAAAGTCCAGTCGTCACCCGAAGTTAATTGTGGATACTAACAATCGAAACGTCGTAAAGTAACTTGGTTTTAAATCTTTTTTAATTTTTATTCTTTTTTACTCTGTAGTAATTTTCATTTTGTATCTTGATTATTTCATTCGTATCATTGTATTTTCATTTCACGTTTTATTTCCTAATACAATTGATATTTTAGCTATTCAGTCTAATTTTATTTGTTCTTTCATAGATTTCGAATCATAGTTGAGTGATATAGACAATGGAAGTCCAAACTAATGAAATTTATCATGAAACATTGTCAACCAGTTACAAACAAATTTCGAAATTTAACTAAGTAAATGTATGATAATCTGACGAAATCCTACGGTATCGAGATTTTTTCTTAAATTATTATACAGTGAATTCAAATTTCAAAATTACGGGATTGCACGCATTTTGATCGATTGCAATTGATATGTGAGGGATGGGTAAATGTTGAGATCATTTTCAGGAACAGAAAATAATATCAACCTAACACTCACTTTCAAAATTCAAATTTACGGCTTGTGTGAAATATGAGCACTGATGTCTTTGTTATCGGTTAAATAGGCTTTCAATTCGTATATATACTAAAAATTGCTGAAACATCGATTTTCACAGTGCATGACGTTGTCCCGATTGTGCCTATCCAGAATCCAGCGACTTCCTAGAGTGCATCTTTGCGTATCGATTGTAGCGAATTCGGGAATCGGCCCCACAGGAGAGACGACCGTAGGCGTCCCGACGCGTTATTTCACTTGCAAGCGCACCCACGCCGCCCACACGAATTTGATGACGTCATTGACTAGAACGGCGCCAGCGAGCGACGCGACGCTACGATTCCAGAGTACTTTGATTGTTTCGAGTTTCACTCGAGCACGGCCGACGTTTTGGACTCTCTTACGGAAAGGCGTTGCGCCAGATAAGCTGTTGATCATGTTTGTGAGATATTGTGGTAGTGATAAATTTTTTGTGATCAGTTATTAGTTGCCAAGTGCGGGTATGCAGTTGAGAGATGTTTTTGTCATAATCGGCCACTACGATGGAATACGAAAGGGACGTGGAAGACTTTGGTGGTAGCAACGAAGTTTTTTGGCGGGAAATGGTAAATGTTCTTGATCCATATGTGGTCACATCAGTAGAAGCCGTGTGTCACTTTGAATATGCTCGTTTCGATTATTTGTCAATTCGTTAAAAAGGAATTGCAAATGTGTGTGGAGGAGTTTTTTTTTGCATCGACGAAAGACCATGACGTCACGGACCTGATTGCGTTTCTTGTTCGATTGACTATTAGGAAGACTATGAAATTTTATGTTTTCAAATTATTTACATTTTATATCACAGAAATAATAATCCACGGTAACGTGAACTCCCCGCCAAAAATAGTGTTTCACAAGAAACATTAAAGGCTCGACCCAATATTAAACACTTTTTCAATAACGAAAAAATCGAAAACAAATAATCCTATTCTAATTTGAAATTCTTTCAATGCTTCAACAATTATGACTAGATAGGTGTTCATGCATTGACCTTAAATAAAACGTTACCGGTATATCAGTCATATAGACAACCCTGATGGCATCTAATCTTCCTCACGTTTATTTGCAAAGCATACTGAATATGAAATCGAGTTGGTTTTTCATTGAAATATATAATTAGTTTCTGAGAAAATTGATTCAGAGCCTAGTTTAGTTGAATAGAATAACTAAACAACTGAAATGAAAAACTAAAAATTCATTATTCATGACATGATTTAGAAATTGTTATTTTCTTGCCAATCGGAAATTTGTGACCAAGGAGCGTTATGATAATGATGCTACGAGCAATATTCGAGTGTAAACGATGAAGATTTTCAGAAAGCATACGATTCAAGGGTTGAAAGTTCAAAACCTTTATAATGATCAGTACTTGGCAACACCGTTGCTTCGTTGGAAATAATTTAGAATCAAGATTTTATTCCATAAGCTTTTAATGGAACGTAGGTTGAAAATTCTACAGCTTGAGGACCTGCAGCTTGGCTGTCACTTCAATTAAATGATACAATTGTCCAAACAATTCAAAAAAGGCGACAGCTGCAGGCTCATATAATACTAAAATTGTGTGAATTTAAATTTTTCTGCCTCAAGTGCTAGTTGAAATTGGCAATATCATTTCTCATTATTCTTTTTAATATCTTGTATGAAATGTATGTAATGAAATCTTGTGAGTTCTTCATCGAGAAGAGGAAAGATGTAAGGTTGCGAGAAGAAGAGATCTTAGTATCCTTTGACGTATCTTTGTTATTTCCAAGAGTAAACAAACCAAAAACAATTGAATATTTGAAGGATATTTCAGATGTTGATGTAATAAGTGGTGAAATAGTCGAAAAGTACATCCGCCTCACCAAAATTTGCATGGAACAGAATTGCTTTCAGTTCTCCAACTGTTTTTATGAGCAACATGAGGGTACGGCAATGGGAAACCCGTTGTCTCCTTTCATGGCTAACCTGTTATTGCAAATTTTAAATGGAAGCAAGGGAATAGTACTTGGATTACATTCCACGAACCTGGATTCGATATGTGGATGATGTATTTGCCATTTTCGTTACGTAAGGTAGATGATTTTTTTATTTTGCCTCAAAACAGATTTGCAAGTATGAAATTCACGTATGGAATTGAAAATACCGAAGAACTATCATTCCTGGATATACTAGTTATTAAAAATATCGATAAGGGTCCAAAGTTTGATATATATAGAAAGCATACGAGCACATTCAGGTATATCCCTGACATCTCCCATCATTGCCCACGACAAAAAACGGCGGGACCACATTTTCTTGTCCATAGACTGCTCATATTTTCTTCGAGCAAAGAAAGGTATGAAATTGAGAAAAACATTGTTAGGGAGTTGGCTAAAAGCAACGGGTATCCATCAAACATAGTGGATAAATTGATTAGAAAACAAAAATTTAAGAAGGATCTTCGTGATCATCATTAAAGGAATTTTCGTTTAGGGCTTATTTAGATCATTTTCAAACATCCTTTTCAACCATTGGAAGAGCTAACTGAATGTTGGAACTCTATATTATTCGTAACTCCTTACCATAAAAAAGTTCTTTAAATTTATTAAAAGACAAACCCAGCTAGGGAGAAGGAGCTAAAGTTCAAGGTCAAATTTCTGAATCTGGTCAAGAGAAAGTTAGTTCGCGCTTCAATAAGCATTCTCAGCATTTCTTCGTGGTTTCTACTCATGAAGATTGTTATTTATTTTGTAACGATAGCAAGCATACAATTCATTCGTGTGATCAGTTTGCAGCCCTAACTCCTCATGCTCGATATGAGGCTCAAGGATGGGTTGTCTTCAAAAAGAGAGATAGAGCCGCTAAATGTAGTTTGCAACAATACTACCATTGTAAAACACCATACTTTGCTACATTTTGATACTGCAGCTAAGTCACCAGATCAAACTGGTAAACTCCAGGTTTCGTCTCATTTTGTTTCAAAAAACATTAATAGGCAGGCCCAAATTACCTCTCAGGCTTAACTAGCTTCTGCCTTGGTTAATATTGTCGACCATCAAGGCGAAAGCGTCATTCATCGCATATTTTTGAATGGTGACTCTCATGCGCACTTCATAACTGAGGAAGTTGCGAATTCCTTGAGTCTAATTAAAAAACCAGTTGACATTTATGTTAATGGAATTGATAGCACCCCCACGAGCGTCAAATTTTTCAGTCACGCTACTTTCAAGTCTAACTTCAAGCGTTTATGCTTGAGGAAACTATTGTATAGCGAAACACGTGGCGCGGTTTTTGTAAAACCCTTTATAGTGAAAATTATACAATAAACTACTAGTTAGTTTTAATATGGATTTTCATGAAGTATTGGCAAGTTCTATTCAATTCTATTCAATAAATACGTATGATCGGCTGAATTTTTTAACCAATCATATTTCGAATTGCTCAAAAACATTGCGCTGGCTGAGCCAGATTTCTTCAATCCTTCCAAGATTGACGCGTCATCTCATCAATGTAGGAAAAAGCTCGCGAAGAGCTTTATGCTTTGCATACAAAAATAAACTCGGAAGGAAGGTATGAGGTACGTTTACCCTTTAATAGCAAAAAATCACCATTAAGTTTATCATACGTATCCGTGTTGAGAGGTTTCTACGCATATGTCTTTGGCAAAATACCAGAACGACAAGCCTTTTTCTGTCACATTATGCCGTGCCGAAGAAAGATGGTGCGATCACGAAGACGCATGTCTTGTTCAATGGTTCATCAAAATTTCCACGGGCATATCCCTAAATGAAACCCTCATGGTAGGCCCTTAATTGCAAGAAGATCTATTCGTGATTCTCATGCGGTTTGGATCTCATATCATTGCTCTCACAGCGGATGCTGAGAAAGGTTTAGTTTTCATGATCAGTTGTATTCGATAGAAAATTTGCATTTTACACGCTCTATTGCTGTGCATGAGCAAAGGGTATTCAGTTGCATGGGTTTGGCAACGCAAGTGAGAAGGCTTATGGCGATTGCTTATACCTGTGCTCATTTGACTCGCAAGACCGAATGTGCATCTGCTCCATCACATCCAAACTCGCGTGGCTCTTGTTAAGACATTAACATTGGCGAAAGTGGATCTCTGTGCCGTTCTTTACTTGCTTGACTTCACCAATCCATCAGGTCGTATATCTTGTTAACTATATATAAATCATATCTATGGTACCATTCTACCATTGTGCTACATTGGATAGGGACCCCAGCCTACCGTTAGAAAACATTCGTATGAAATCTTACCTCATCGTATTATTGGCACCATGTCGCATCTGAAAGCAATTCTGCTAATCTGGTATCACGTGGCTAGACTCTCTAAGAGTTTGTAGAATATGATATCTGGTTAATCGGTCCTCCCTGGTTGACCCAAAATAGTTGCACTTTTAGCTGCAGTTGACTTGCCTGATCTAAAACCCATGATCTTTTCGAAGCATATAGCTCTGTCAACAAAACTTATCGAATGGTTGCATACTAACTACGCTTCATTAAAGGTCCAACAGCGCGGTTCTTTATATGCTGTTGGGTTGAATCATAATAATAATAATAACGTTTATTGGACAAGTCACAGGTCAGTCAAACGTTGGCAATATACTCACAAGTGCCAGAAACTTCAGACTAGTTTCTCAGCACTGTATGTGTGAGAACATATCAAATACATACAAAATTCAACATTAAGGTACGTTTATGAATATATCATGATCGCACATTTCACAGAGACGTGGTGTTGAAATACCATCTTAGGACTTACAGGGTAGAAGATATTCAATTTTTTATTGTTCTATAATTCAATTTTTTTCTCAAAACCATCCTAATGATAATACCCAGCTGAAAGTAATTTATCAATCTAGAGATTAGAATTCAAAAGTTGAACTGAGCTTTGAATTTATATTATTTAGAATGTGCTGGAAACCATAGGCAGATAAGTTTAGCGGATGGATATGATACAGGATTGTGAATTTTATCGTTAAAACGATTTTAGGTAAGATAACGCTCAACTATGTTTGATTCAATTATGGAGAATTTCATTTGAGGAAATACAATAGTTCCGTTAACCCAACCCAGAATTTTCAATAGCATCAACCTAAACTTAGCCCTCGCGGGTCCTGTGTTTCATATAAACTCTGCTACATATGTTCTACGTATAATATTGCCACACATTGATATTCAAAAAACGTCCTCATACTGAACGTTGAAAGTTTATCGCCATATGCAATTTCGAGAAATTCCTATGTTAGAAGTTTTCAACTACCTCTTCGGTAGGTACTTTGTTGAGCTCGTAAATATCATACTAGTTATTCCCCTTTTTTTCAATTGACTAACCAAATCTTTTTTTGAGTAGGTATTTCAATGATATTCACAAAATGTAATATTAGACTGAAGTTGTTGGAAAAAACCTTTCGACAATAACATTATGTGATCTTGACATGACATGTCTCGATTTGTTTGAAAAATTAATTTTTATTTCATCATTTTTCCATCCTTTCATCCTTTTAAATTGAATAACAAATATATTTTGTTCATTTCAATCTATTTCTGATTTAAAAAAAAATTGTGCATCTTGTGAATCATGACTGCAAAGATGAAAAATGAGATGAAAAATGATATTTTTGTGCATCATTCTCAGGGATTCATTCTAAGTTTAGAAAAAGATGGAAAACAGATGAAAATACAAATATACACCTCCAATGAAAATCCTATTGTTTTTTCAATGAAAATTATTCTTTCATTTCAGTGTGGGATCGAAGCCGATTCAGATGAAGAAGACGAATTAGGAACCATGAAAGATCTAACACTAAAGGATTACATTAGCACGAGCGCCACCACCACACAAGAGGAAGTCAAAAATGTTGAATCTCAACAACGACTGGCAGTCCTTAGCTTTGAACAAGTCAACCGTCTCAACGAAGTCATGGACGAAGTTGTCAGTATACACGGCCGAGGAAACTTCCCCACCTTGGAAATCCGCCTCAAGGACCTCGTCAACGTCGTGAGGGGTAAACTTGAGGCGGATATCACTTCGGGGGGAGCGGGGCTAAAAGTCCGGGATATCAGATTAAATGGAGGCGCTGCTTCCCACGTTCTGGCAACAGAGACCCAGCCTTATAACGACCTAGATCTCATTTTTGGGGTTGAGTTATCCACCACGAGGAACTTCGACAAGATCAAATCCGCGGTACTCAGTTCTTTATACGAGATGTTACCAGATGGAGTCAATAGAAAACGCATTTCCACTTGCAGTCTCAAGGAAGCTTATGTCAGCAAAATGGTCAAAGTTAATCAGAACATTGGCGGTGATAAGTGGTCGCTAATTTCATTGGGCAACTGCCGAGGAAGAGGGGTGGAACTCAAATTCGTTGACTGCATGCGGAGGCAATTCGAGTTCTCCGTCGATTCCTTCCAAATTATCTTGGATTCTCTATTGCTCTTCTATAAATGTAGTGAATTGCCAATTAGTGAACATTTTTATCCTACCGTCGTCGGGGAGTCCGTTTACGGGGATTTCCAAGAAGCGCTTTACCATCTGCAGAAGAAATTGATCTCTACCCGACACCCTGAGGAAATACGAGGTGGAGGATTGTTGAAGTACTGCAATTTGTTAGTGAAGAATTACAAACCAGCCAGGCCAGATTTCATCAAAAGGTTACAAAGGTAAGAAAGTTGTTATATTAGAAATGTATATCTAGATCTGACAGCAGTGGAGTTGACTGTTTTTGTAATACGGAAGTCTCATGGAAAAAATGTGTTTCCTATCATTCACAGAGTAACTCTCATAATTAGTTTTCTACATTCCTTTTCTACATTCCAAAGAAAATATTATTTGTGGAATCCCGTAACTATGTATTATGACAACTATCAAATTACGTTTGGCCGCGTATTCACTTGAGAATTCGCTCCAAATCAGCATGTGTTCGTCCTGTTTTGCTCAGATATTTACATGGCAAGCTGAATGGATGCGCATACCTTAATCTGACCTAAGTTTGCTCATAATAACTTCACACTATCTGAGTGTTAACCTGGGAGGAGTGAAAATATAAAGTAAATTGTAATTTTCATCATTAAAATATTTTTGTTGTTAGAACAACACTCAGTTTTAACAATAACTCACCATGAAAGTAAAACACGACATACATATTAGGAGCAACGAAGTAATTAATGTATATTTGCCAGCTTGTGAACATGACGTCATTATCTTCCGAAGTCAGTGCAAATATTTTCCTGAATGCACTTTTATCAGATTTTTTAATTACCCAAAAATAAAAGTTATGTAGGATCATGTCATGAACATAATTTTGAAATGAGGAAATGAAAATAAAATGTCTATGACGTATCGGGCCCATTTTCGTTCGATCTGTCATTGGGAAGACAGAAATTTAAAATGTTATCAAATCAAAGATAGCTAATATTGTAGAATACTAAAGGAGCATCGAAAACTATGAATAGTCGTTTTTTTATTCCTGGTAGCATGTACTTTCCGCCAAAATTATGCAAGGTAGTCTTTGGCAAAACGCAATAGGTTTGATCCAGTATTACTCATCGTTTTAATACCAAATAAACTAAAATATTTCGATAACGTTTATTATCATTATCAAGAAAGAGCTACAAAAAGTGATACGATAATATAAAATTTGTTACAAAAAGACTCAACTTCCTGTTAGTGCGGATGGCCATGTCGACTCCTCACTGATATAATGAATATTATGTAAATTCACATAATGAAATCGTTATATGGTTTGAAATCATGAAATACTGGTAAAAGCCATGTGGCTGCAGACCACGAAAGAGATAATAAAACAGTTGACACTGACAGCTGTCATGTGATTCAATTTGAAAAATGGTTTGTTTGTATGTTTATGTTGAACTATGAAACAAAAGTGAACAATTATAGTGATCAGAGTCATCTGTTGTTTTGTGAGATTATCATTGAGAAAATTCAATGTCGAATACATGAAAATATATGTCAAACTTCATAAGAAAGCGTACTATTCAGAATTGAAAAATTTGAAACATGGCAACATTTATATAGTTTTTTTTCTGACACGATCGACCTCATTTATTGGCAGACAGGGGGGTATATTCGAATTGTTGCTTTTTCATTTTTTTCTGCAAATGTAAAATGACAGTCAGTCATCCTGATGAATATAGTACCTACTACTTTGGGGGCATGACAAGCAATTTTCTGTTTTAAATGGTGATAATGGATCGAAACAAGCACTGATGTGAAACTTATGAGTGAACTGATCCGTTACTTGATGAACATTAATAATACTATCCATAATAATAATTAAACAATTAACGTATTCGAAAAACACTTCATTGTGGGATTTTCACCAAGCAATTTTACAAAAACGCAACACGTGTTTCGCCATACAATGAATTCTTCGAGCGTGTTTCACCCTAAATAAAACGTATTCAAAAAACACTTTATTGTGAAATCTTCACTAAACAATTCGCCATACAAAAAATGTATGGCGAAATATGTGTTTTCGTAAAATCATTTAGTGAAAAATCTCACAAAGAATTGTTTTTTGAATACGTTAGTTATAGATTTTTATTAAGTATCAGCCAATTCCAATCATATAAGTTGAACAATTTTCACTTTTCCTTTTCGTTCTAGGCGCGTTTCGCAAACACCTTAGCCTTATTAGTAGTAATGATGAACCTACGCTATTAGCGAAACGCGTCCAGAATAGAAAAAAAATGTGAAAATTATTTATTATTATTATAGATGATACGGAAGGGTTTCTCTCTTTGGTATTTAATACACAAAAAACTACATAATATGAATTAAACAATTCAGTTAGCACTTAATTGTGAGCTTTTCACTATTCAGTTTACAAAACCGCATCACGTATACAATACTTTCCTCTGGGAAGCTATTGCATACTTATACGATGAAAGTTGTTACACTAGTAAAGAGATTAGACCTAAATACAACATTTATTCCAAGTACTTCAGGATAATTGCGATAAATAGTATGATAAGTATTATTGGAAAGAAACATGAAAAGAATGGCAGATAGAAAAAATGGATACGTATGGATTGTATGAAGTTAGTGATAAACAGAAGAAATTGGACTAAGTTACTCCTTCATCATAGATTTTGCTTTGTTTCATAAGAAAAATATCATCATACAGGTGAGATTTTATGTGTTGAGAAATATAGGACTCACTAAATCATAAATTCATTATTATCAATTTATATTCGTGAAATAATTATTCTGCGGTTCTGTGTACTTAAATTACCAGTGGGACACAATTACATCAGGTGGTATGATGCTCATCTTCTACGCAAATAAATATTTCCACGAAAAAAATGCCGCTTGTGACGTTTATCATTGAATAACGAATAATTCTTCCATAATTCGAAATATAATGAACAGTTTGGATGAATCGAAGGTCGAAATAAACTATTCCTTCAACCGGATAATTTATCAGTTCCATCGACAACAAATGACATCTGTACGGGAGTTTATTCCTATAATTCCAGTTAGTCGCACTCTATCGTGAACTTTCCAATTATTAGTCTGCGGAAAATGAAGGACGGTAATTATTCTTCATTCATATTTTATGACTGATGTACATGCAACTGTCCAATCCGCGTATTGAGGTATAATAATTTAATCGCATTCGACATAACTTGGACTGGATTTTTTTTCTGTGTTGTACTTAATTTTATTGATATCATAGTGTGATAGTGTGTGTTCTCAAAAAAGGGAAAAATAATCACTGAAATTATAAGGTTCCAGTAAACTGATGCATTTTGACAAAACAAGTCCTTAAATATACAATGATACAGTTAGGTACCTGCAATATGTACCTGTAATAACAAATGTTACATGAATTATCAATACCTAAAACTATAACTATTTATGAGTTATAATATATCAATATTTCCAACTATTGATCCCAAAATCCTACTTTTGGATTTCTCCAGTTACTATTTCATAAATTCAAAAGGGGAAAGCTGCATAGAAATTTCCTTTTCATTGGAAAGGCAGGCTCCTACAAATTTACTTTCCGTTTCCTTGATAATACAGTTTCGAATTACCTTTTTTTTTCCGAGTGTTAAATCAGTGTTGATCTCTCGAGCTGTCACTGAACATGTTCGAATAAGGCAAATTAAATTGAAAATTTTAAACTTGTAATATTACATACTTATAAGGAAAATGGAACTCGTGATTGCATCTAAAACTGGTAAAATCATCAATAGATAACAATAATCCACTAATTGTAAAACTCCTTTCTCAAAATTAGAAAAAGAGTGTAATTAAAAAAGATGTCTTGATATAAATGAAAGTGAAAACTATGGTCGATGTTAACTTTCAATTTACCTCTAAAGTTCAGATGTGTGAAGCTAGCCAAAAAAATACTATCGAAGAATTGTTCATCGAATTACCACGTTAGTGGTCCATTAAGAGAACCTGGGCTAACTTCATCCCAACCAGCAAAGTTGTTTTATAATTCCACGGTGTTGCAACATTTTTATTTTATTAGTATTTTATAATCACTTCCAAAATGCTAATTGATTATATTATATGATTGGTAAACACAATAAAGTTGTAGGCAATAAAAGTGTTTTATAAATTTGTCATAGAAACGTTTATGACATAAAATTAAAAAACCATTATAAAATAGTCAGGAAATTATCACAGAAACGTTTTTACAACTAACTTATGAAACTTATTTTCCTATAAAAGTAAATTGTTATGTAGCAGTTTTATAACACTTTTCTGTGAGATTTTTATGATAGTTATAAAACTATTCCAAACTTATTTTATAACTGTTTCCTGTAGCTTTAATGAAATTATTTCATTAGAATGCTTTCAGATACTATTTTATTTTCATTACCATATCGTCACT
>WOGO01000283.1:0-26035 GCA_015342085.1 Leptinotarsa defecta
CAAGTGAGCCTACGGTCTATCAAAAGGCCGAGGTACTTTACCCGCGCTTGCCAGTCAATCTCCCTTCCAGAGATTCTCATTTTTCTGGCCGGAGAAGATAGTAATCTACCCATGGTTATCGCCTGAGTCTTGAGAAGACTTAAAATGAGTTGAGCGCTTTTATTGCCACCTGGCTGTCGGAAGATGTTCTTGAATGTTGTGAATTGCTATTGAACGCCTTCGAATGATCTAGACTGCTCTAGTACTTTTCAGAAGGCGAAACTTCCAAACATTATATGTAAAAAGGACTTCCTTCACAAAAAACGCGGTCCTTCTTCCTTGAAAACTCATGTGTCATTATATGGCAGAAAGAAATATAGTAATTTTACCATAATTACATAGAACTCTCAATATGCCTGGCAAAAGTCAACTTTCACAACGTTTACGTGCATACATTTCAAACTTTTGCACGAGTTGGTATTACTTCTCTTGCGGGACCACTTTTTTTCATAAGGCACTGTGCCGCAGGCTGACAGACATAAACAAATACATAGTGTGAGTTTTGAACTCGTGTATAAATAGAAAATATCTCCGGCTAATTATAAAACCAAATGTTATACCAACCGCTCCGAGGAACAGTCGCACAACCGAAACCTGTATTATATTTACTTTTTAAATCACACAGAGGTCTTCGGATTCATGTTCCAGTCGTGTTTGATCGAGTATTTATAGGAGTCCAAGGCCGTAAAACCTGGAGGAAAGCCATTTCGTTTGTTTTCTGTAGTACAGCGATGTCCTTTGATCTGATTGGATCGGATAAATAATTCGGATGTTGATGAATGTATTTTCAAGATTGGGTGGAAAACAGTTCTTCCTTTGCTCTGTGGAAAACCGATATTTCTAGTCCATTCGGAATGAGATAATATTTCACTCTTATCAGTTGGATAGAGAAACAACTAGACAAACTTATGGATGGAATAATAATAATTTTATTTCGCCAATTGGGACGATATGTTCAAAAAGTAAGTCAAGGATCCTGCAATGAGCTTTATCGGGATAGAACCTGTCATTGGCGTCGGTTTGGGTTTTGCTAGGTTTTTCCAGGATTGGCTTACTCCAAGGCGTTTATACACCCATCGAAGTTTGATACCAATCAGTTGTTGGACTACAGTAGGGATGAACTACGATGTCTAAGAGACCTTCTTACAGGTCACTGTCATCATATGCAGAGACTCGGACTGTCGCAAGACAGTGTATGTCGCCTCTGTTTGGAAAATGATGAAATACCAGAGCACATACTTTGTGCCTGTCCCGCTGGGGCAGATACAAAACCGAATCATGTTTCAAGAGTTCGAAAGCGCCGTACTCTTATCATCTGACCTGAAAGATCACTCACGATACAAACTAATCGGCTTCGTTAAGAAGCTAAATTTATTTGGTCAAGCTTAAATACCTGTGAGCCACAATAAACCCTTGCGGGTTACGGTGGACGGTCGAATAGCCCCACTCACTCACTAACCTAACTCAACCTAACCTAGTATGTCAATAAAAAACAGAAAGAACACTATCAATACTAATTGGAATTATTATAGGAAAAGAACCAAAGTCTACTTTGAATTGATTTTGAGGTATTCCTGTCCACTGCAGTAACATTTATCAATAAGAAAATATTCAACACGGTTACAGAACACATTTTCAAGTGTCAAAGTTTTAATCGAAGTTGATTCCATTATAGAGGGATGATTTTTGGAATTTAGCTGTCCTGTGGCAGGTATTCTCAATAAATTGTTATGACAAGTATAAAAACTGTGAGAAGATCCATTTGTTATGAGAGTTGTGAGATTTTTCATAACAGATACTACCAATTCGAAAATATAAAGTGCTGTGGCATTTTTATAAATACTGATTAACAACTTTCAAAAAAGTCCATATGAAAAATAAGTCTCTGAATACATTTCTGCCCTATGAACACCTTAGTGGAATTCGAACCACATCCCCAAAACATTATATTCAAAGAAATATGCGAGAAAACCATTGCATAATAGATGCTCGTAGGACTTTTCTGATCCACACACTTTTTCAATTGTTTTTTCGCAAAAAATGCTTTATTGACTTTCTTGCAGACACTATAGATATGAGAGTTCCAATTCAAAAATTCATTCACAATTGTTCAAAAAATTGAACTTCATGTGACATATATATTTCATCAATAGAAAACACTTCATCTTAAATATTACTTTTTCTATTATAAAATTTAATTACCACTGGTTGAGAAGCGTTCAAGACTAGACGATTGCGTTCACATCGTGAAGAGAACTCACCGATAATGCTACCAATTTTGGCTACCATGTCATCCACAGCGTCATCTGCAAACATCGTTATGTGGCAGTCACTCATGTATTCAGGTGAATCATTAATGAATATAATGGACAATAATCATCCTAAAAGTGAGCGCTGAGGAACGCCCAGTTCAACGGCATACTCATCTGACAAGATGCCTCTATCTTGGGAGACCAAGACTGATCAACTTATTAGATAGAAATTCCCATAACAAAGAGTCGAATACCGATTCGACGTCCTATGATAATACCGGTTTCAAATCTAAAATCACTAACATTCATTTAGCAAAAAAAATCACACGTTAAATGAAAAATATATACATCTCAATCATAGGACTCTTCAACAAAATCTTTCAGCAAATCAACCCCGCTCACAACGCCTATCATTTTTGCAACTGAAAATGGTCCAATGTTCATCTGAAACTTTTATTTACGATTTCCTAGTTGACTTGTCCTAACTTGCTCATTGGTATAAGCAACATACATTCACGCATGCTTCTGAAAAAAATATTGAAACTATATGCTTGCAAGATTGAATTTACATGTGAAGCTACAAGATTTGTGAAGCATTTAGACAAAGGTTCATCAAACAGGAAAATCAACTCAAGCAGAAATTTACTTGGCCAATGACAGTCAAACTATGCTGAATTCATTGAGTCAAGCTTGAAATATTCTGCATTCTAATTTTCGACTATTTTGATCGCTTATGTTCTGCATAATCGTGTGGGAATATTTTTCTATTTCGTACTCGAGTATGTGGATGTTTTTATTCAATTTCTATAAATGTTCCACACACACTTATTCTTTCAATAATCTGGCATCAATCAATTTTGGTTGTAAACTTCCTCAAATTGAGTTGTATCTCCTGCTTTTTCACTTATACGATGTTTTATTGGGCGCTTATTATATTAAAATTCAAATAAAACAGAGACCCTATACATGTGGCACTACGGAACTTTTTCCATTGAAAAAGCTTAATGAATATTAATATGTCGAGTATTTGAACCGAATTTCACCTTCTTGTAATAAAGAAGAATCATTTTCATATACGAAATTTCACAAACACATATTCTTCGTCGATGAAAAGTCATAGAGAAAAAATCCAATCGCATTTCTATCGAATTTTTTTTTCCATTATAAAGGAACCGAATCATGTCAGATTCTGAATCAATAAACAAGGTGGTCCTTGAATGTCTGGAATATAAGAATGAGGAAGTCGTGAGCAACTCTTGAAACAGTTACGAAAATGAAAAACATCAACCAAGGCATTGTGCCAATTTTTGGGCTCGATTTTATGATCACCAAAATAAACAGAAGGCCGATATTAACATTACGGCATTTGAAAACAAAACTAATAATACTATTCATTCTCATTGTTTTCCGCATTTTGTTGCTGCCGGAAAAACTAGTAGATTCAGCTGCTGATGTGTGATAAATCACATGTTTTTCAGAAACACGCAGTATATATCATTCGTGGATTATTTTTCTGGGGAATTGAAAATACGAAATCTTAAGCTTTTTTGATGAGTTTTCTGTAAATATACTGGGTGTTTACTAATATCATGTTGATATTTGAGTAGGTCATCTTTGCACCTTTCTCAAAAACATATGTGAACATATAATAGTAACAATACTAACAATAATAATAATGTTTATTTACCAGCAATAGAAACAGTTTCCAATACATCATATGCAATTTCAGATAGAATACAAAAAAACAGAAAACAATCAATCGAATGGAATGTTCTAGTTATGGGTAATAAACATCGAGAGAACCCAATAAATCCCTGAGGTTGTGCATAGGAATTCTTTATTTAATGTGTTACCAAATGATCTTCGAACAGAATTCCAGTGTGAGTATTTACAATATTAACTATATTCTGGACCTGAGAAAAAGTGAATGACAACGAGAGGAAGAATCGTTAAATTCAGTTTATTTCTATAGTGATCAAAGTAGGGAAATTTGTACTTCTCTATTTGTTATCAATTATATTCAATATGATTTCATGATCTAAATGATGTTCTAATGAATCTGAATTTTGTGCTAAAGGAAGCTTGACTTGTGTGGTTTGACCCTAGATTTGTTTTCAAACATAGTACGCATCTTCTATTGTTAAAAAGCTTAATTTATTCAGTCTTGCCAGTGACATCTGTGTGGAATCAGCGCTAAATCATTCGAATGGAAATAGTAATTGGAAATCATTCTTGAATTTTTTTCTATATTTGTACATATGACATGTAAGTGACATGTACATATGACATGTAAGTGAGAATGTGAATATGTGATGCATCGTTTGGAACCTTTAGTGTAGTAATGAATATTGCTTCCTCTTGAAGATGATCACTTGGTGATAGAAACACGCGTCGAGGTGTTAAAATAACGGTTTGGTGATGGGAAAAACTCCAGTAATAATCAAGAATGTGAATTATCGAAAACACAAGCTGTTCCTATGATGCAATATTCTCTTAACTATAGTAAGCACAGACTGGTTCTGCAGGTCACGTGGTCTCATAAGAGAACGTGGCCTATACGTGACGCAGCAACCTTGAGCGGAATGTACAGTCGATGTAGGCTCTCCTTCGCACCTTAAGCTACGTATATTGCTGTTCACCCGCTCATATGGAATTTTCTTGATCGTCTGAAAGTAGAAAATTTCATCAAATTGATCTGGCTCATCGAAATTATTTGTCTCCCAGAATCTATATTACTTTTTTCAAGTACAAACACAAGCACTACAGGAAAAGCCTTAAAGCACTCTCAGTGCGGTGCGCTGGAGATTAAATTCGTCACATAAACGCAGTTCTCTAAATGAAAGAGTTCTTAAACAATGAAGTTCGAGGTGTACTGAGTTGAATCTCAAAACAATGAGCAGCCACAGTCCGCCGCGTATTTCTGGTATGTACCGCTCTTGGTGGAATCAAATGTGCCCAGTCACTTGAACACTTCCCGTGAAAGTATATATAGAAGAGAGACAAATCTCCAACCTTTCAGGCTATCAAGGTTGCACGTGATGTTCGCGTCTCCAATCAGGCCGATGGCTCTTTTCTGGAAAAAATTTATTTTTCATTCATTCATTCAATGGCAAAGCCAATTTACAAAAACTTATTTAACAAAGTGTGAGAAACTACAAAATATTTTTGAATGCTCATGAATGATGTCTACATTACAATTTTACAAAATGTTTAGCAAAGTGCGTAATACAAAATATCAATGAATTTTTATGTCTAGTGAGTATATTACTAAAAGATGAAACAATTCAGGTACTTACAAGAAAAAAGATGTATCAAATCTGGTACTTTTTTTTGTACCTTGGGAGCTGTCTGACTTGTCCATTTAGTCCAAGTCTCCAGAAAACACTGCATCTCCTCTTGGGCTTATTGCGTTTATTCTTCCATCTTCTCGTGACACACATTCCATCAGTCTCGTTCCCTGTACTAGTTTGTACAGGTTACGTGTTGGATGTTCGTCATATTCTCCGCTTTGTACGTCCTTATATTGCCTGCCTCCTGTGATTCAGTGCCTCACATTCGCATAAGATGTGTAGAGCTGTTTCTATCCCTTCGTTGCATAATCTGCAGCTGAGGTCTCCGTTATACAGCCTCATTTTATTCAGGTGTCCTCTAAGCGGACAAATACCGGTTAGTAATTATTCTGAGCCTATCCCTACTATATTGAAGTAGTTCTTCAGTTTTTTCCTCGGACGGTTCCCTAATGAAGGTTCTACTGTGTTTGTTGCCAGGTACTTTTGTGCAGTACTCTGTGTGCTTCTTATTGGTCCATATCCTAATCTGGTTTCGTACCAGTTATTGCAGAGGTAATTAGACAAGTGTCTCATTCCGAAACATCGATGTCCGCCGTTGAGGACGACAGTGTTCTATGTAAGTGAAATTTTGGAATACAAAGCGAATAGGAAAAAGTTATTTTTGAATTCATTGTTCATATAAAAGTATTTTGAAATTCATCTTAGCATTCTCCGAATTACACTTTTGAAGAACTCTTTCATTTGTATAATGGTATCCTCGTAGAACTTCCCGTGGTTATTTTTCTAAAATTAATAGAAATTTGAATCCTATGTAAATTACTACTTTCTCATAGATTCCACTCTCAGAGCGCTTCAAAAATGTTTGTACAGTGCTTCTGCACTGAAAAAATAGACATTGTTAAAATAATTATATTTGTTCGAGAGATTGTACTACCTACCAATAACTTTTTATGTTATGTCCGACAGAATAATATAAAATCACTCGACATAATTATTGACAAACAGTCAATAATTATGGCACTAACAGACATTGAAGCTCATTCTTAATGTTGCCAGTTACAACATACATAATTGTATCGACTGGGAATGGTCTGAACTCAAGAAATATTGAAGAACGAATATTTGAAAAGAATACCCACAAAAAGTTTCTACTTGAAAATAACTGGTTGGTTGGTTTAGGTAAGGTGAATCATCAAACAATATCATTCAGCTAGCGGTGAATTGCCGCAGTAGTAGCGCGCCCGACTCATGATCGGAAAGTCATGAGTTCGATCCCAAGTTCGACCAGATATTTTTCTTGAGAGAATTGATCTAGTTGAAGCTGGGATGATTCTACAACGTTGCATGGCTGACGGACTGCGAATAGCTATGATGTTCTCTAGGTGGCTCGGGGAGTTATTAACATCGTCTACCCAGGACACGAGGCTAATGACCAATGCAGTCGATGCCGAAGACACCCAAAAATTTATTCAGATACAACACTGAACATCAGTCATACTATCAGTAGGAGTTAATTTTGCAAATAGGCTCAAATAAATATTCATGAAAATAGACGTGCGCTTCTTTGGTAGATTATAATAGTCAAGCCCGATTGGAGAATAACCTTAAATTCCAGTAAATAAATACCTAACCAAACTCGATTTACGAGCAATTTTTGTTGCACAAGAATAAAACATTCAACTTTGAGCCCATATTTCTCTGTGGACAACATGATGAGACTGAACAAATAATTCACTCCATATGCAACCTATTTCTTGAAATATGAATCCGGAGATCAGTCTTGTTTAGGTGCTTCAGTAGGAATCATAACTAAAGTCTTATACAGTGTGTGCCACATCGATCTTGCATTACAAGTTTGAGATGAAGAGGTGAACTTATCAATAAAAGTTTCATATGAAGGTTTCAGATAATGCATTTAGCTTTTCCAGAATATTCTCTAACAACTTAGGTTTTTCTTTATTTGGGTATCTACTGAGCGGTTCAAGAGTTATTCCAAGAATAACGCCGGGAAGGAATTATATTCATCCGTTCCCATTTTCAATGAAATCTCATTTGTTTCATTATGAGTATGTTTTCAACATACACTTTTTCACTATTATGACCAAAAACTTTTTCGACACTGGTTGAATCAGAACTCAATAAAACAAAATGTTCTTGATTTTATTGAAATGGAACACCTCATACTTGATTTTATATTCAATTTCCCAGCAAAAACCTCTTTCAGAAAATATGGAGTTGCGTGAGTATATATTTAGCGGTTCAAATGATCTGTACAATAAAGACAGAAAATTTTATAAAATTCAATTTTTTTGTAAAGAATCAACTAACTAAGTCATTTGGCCACTGATTCGTAGTCAGTCGTGTATATCCGCAACACATTAACTAGTAGGTATGTCTTTTGGATTATTATATAGCAGTTGTCAATGTTTTATTTCTTATATTGACTCTATTTAGATAATCCAGGATGCGAGGAATGTAACTTGCATTATGTTCAAATTATTCAATTCTCACTGCTCCCTATCAGAAGATAGGAGTGGTATGATGAGGAGGCGATACATGATTACTTATTTTTTTTTAGAAAGATATTTCGGATAAGTCCATTTTGATATATTGGGTTTGACTGTTCTTAAATAACCCTCAAAATTATTCTCGTCACTCTAACACGTAGGGGTGTTATTTTGTTTTATCAAGTCATCTGAAAGGATGAAGACCCCTTCATCGACAGTATACTACCTTTCTACAAGATAGTAGGTGCTTATTAGGCTCAAATATCTGCTTTATTCATAGGTCAGTTATGAATACGTTTTCTAGAGAAAAATGACACTCAGGGACTACAAGCAAATAAGGATCTGTTATTATTCTTTAAACGACAATTTTTTTTGTGGAGGACTCAATATTTTACACTATTTTTGTGGATTTATAACCTTTCACAATCTGAAAAAATAAAAGATAAATGAATAGAGAATCTGCTGGAGTGTAGTAAAGGGCAAAAAACTGAAAAGTTCATCCCGAAAAGTTACTGCTAATATAAACTACTGGAAAGTCCAATTGGTCAGTAACTTGTCGTATTCATAAATTTTGCCTACAAATTGAAAAAAATTATTGAAAAATTACCAATTGGTTAACGTTTCAGAAAACAATCCTTTTCCGTTTTCAAAACCTGTATTCACTATGAAAATATCGCCTCAAACTCTGATATATCTAATTTCTTTTGAAATTATTGTGCAGTAATTTGCCCGTCACTACACTTCAGCAGATTCTCTAGTGATTAATTTTTTATTTTTTCAGATTGTGGAAGGTGATAAATCCCAAAAAACAGTATAAAAAAGGATTTGTTGGATTTGAGAAAAATCAATGTAGAGAAGAGCTTGCTTATAATTCTGCAGTAAAAATGCTATAGGATTCTCTAAAGATCCATCAATGAGAGGCTTCTACATCAGTATATATTTTTATTCGTTATTAATTTATTATGATTATTTTATATAATTATTTGTAGTTTTTATAAATCAGATTGAAGTACCTTATTACCAAAAAAATTAATATATAAATTAAAAAAAAAAATTTCGAGTTTGATGTATTAGAAAAAAAGGGTTATGATCAAATTATTATTCGATAATGAAGAAACACATTATATATCTATATAATATTGTATTTTTCAAATTATCTATTATGTTGGAATCTGAATATTGGAAGCAATATATCCTGATGCATTAAAAAACCTAAGTTTACAACATTTCTACTGAGTACTGTGTATATTGGAAAATATGTTTTAAAAAACTGAATGTATTGATATCTGAAAGTTTCATATGAAGAATTTTGACAACTTCACTCCTATCTCAAACTTCTGATAGAAGCTCAATATGGCACACACTGTATTTATGGTAATTATGCATAATCTATAATCATTCGAATTTTCAAAAAATCTTTATGTAACTCAATATATTTTTGTCAACTTATCACAAATGAAAAGTCAACATTTTTTGGTCAGATCTGCTTCTGTGAGATTTACAACCCACCAAAGTTCGAAAAAGTTAAAATATATTACAAAATATGGAAAACTAGCACAATAAATCTCAACAGGAATATGTCAAAAAACTTAATGTTATAATTTCTCAGAACATTTCAGATCTCATTATGCTCAAAAACATGTTTTCTCTTATTCAACCGTCATATTATGTCTTTCGATAGTAAATTTTGATCTACAACTTATTTCAATTAAATTTATTATATGGATCAATACAATTGTCTTTACTTACGCTACTTTTGTATGCTATTATAAATTAACCAGAAAACTTAGAATTTTTAGTAATTATCAAAATATAAGGTCACAAACATAAAAACAAAACACTAACAGATACAACAGTAGACTTTAGATGAAAATATGAAGGGTAATTGAGAAACTCTATTGTTGAGATATGTACAGGTTTAAGTTAGGAAAATACATCCAATCAAGGTTTGCTTATACAAATTGAAATATAAACTCAATCATAGTATGAACCACTGATCGATACTTGTATCCTATACAAACTCAAATATTAATTAAAAATTTCTTACAATTATAGTAATTATGTTCAAAGAGTTTGCAATTTGTGTCTGTGAGTCTGTGGAAGCTATTTTTCCTTTTCACTTATGTAGTTATTAAATCCAAAAAATGCTCAAAAACATGAGAATTCATACACTTTCATTGAATTAATGGCAAATGGTGAAAATTGACATACTTTTCTCTTCAATATTGATAGATATTCTACATCCAATTGTGGCTCATTGAAAAGCTTGGGAAAAATTAATCCAAAACTGTTTGTTTTACTCACTTCAAGTAAGATTGCAGCATTGTTCATCATGACAGTTTTAATCAACGTAAAAATGCACAACTAATGAAAACTTTTTTTCAGAAAATAGTGATTCTCACCTTCCAGAAGAGGATACATCGGTGGCATGTGCTCATGAATATGGACAGGCCTGGTGACCACTTCTTTGCTGCCAGGTTTCAAAAAATTGAGGTTATCTTCTTTGGACACAGGAAACTTGGGAGCAGGATGTGCCGCCGGGGCAAAATTAACATAGGTAACATACTCCTCTAATTCAGACAAATTTACCCCCATTTCTTGAAGAGCCAAACCCAGATGATCTAAATTAGCTTCTGTCTGACCGAATTCATTAGCATAATCATTTGTTGTCTTGGTGATTTGTTGAATATATGATGTGAAAATGTCTGTTAAAACCTCAAGAGGCGTAGAGTTGATGGAATGCCATCCTATAGTTTGGAGAATTTTTCCCACTGCTATTTTACAGTGATCACGGCTGTATTGTGCAGCCATTTTTATAAATGTTGAAACTTCTACACAATAAATCTAAAAAAATCAACTTCAATGTCAACAGATTTCTTCTTATGGAATTTGTACGAAGAGGGTAAATCGTATTTTAGTTCAGCCAAAACTTCAGCTTTTGCGCCCAAGGATTTGGCAACTTTTATTACGTGTTGTCTAAAATAAAACTATTCACTACACAAAATTATAATGATGGTTTGATCTTACCTTGTAGATGTTTTATGCAATGAATATACCGTATTATTGGAAATTCTCAGAGCAGTTTCTAAAAATTTCATATCAATTCCTGCATTTTGCTTGGTGCCAAATGGTGGGTTCATCAAAACGGTATCAAATCCTTTATATGACCTTAAAAGTATAATATTAAACATTTACAACATAACTCTGGATTTATAAACTCTAGGACCAGTTTCAAGTTGTCAGGTTCATTGGTCAGCTGAATATGGATAAATGCATTTGCAAAATTTAGGTGGCTTTGCTCAATATGAGTTTTTGTTTATGATGTTGGTTTTGGTTAGAACTATCAATTGGTTCAGGATTTTTTAAATTATATCATTCAACTTATGGGACTACTCAGCATCTTCTTTAATTGTTCCATCATTAGGACTATGTGAAGTACAAAATTTCACCTCCTATTTGTTTCACTCTGATTGATTCAGTGCATTGGAAAATAATTACAAAACAGCATTTGAAATGAAATAAGTTATCAGGTACGATTTCAACAATATCGTCTAATAATATTTTTTCTTTGTTGTTTTAAATTCATATACTAAGAGTTGAGTTTTCTGATTGTCAAGTATATTTTGCTTAGGTATATTGATTTGTTGAAATCCCATTCATAATTTGAATTGAGTAATCAGATACCTCTTTTTTGTGTTATAAACTTTAGAGGGTAATAGAATAATGTAAACATTCATGGTCCGTAACAACTGTGTGAAAGCTCTTTTCTGGGCCTTTTGGCCGGTCTTCAGGTTTTTATGCCTGACGAACTCTCAACCTACAGTTTATAAATCGAGTGTAATTCTCCAGAATTCCACTAACCTTGGTGAAATGTTGAGTATATCGCACTGAACAATATCAACATTTGTTACTTCGTGTTCTTCAATGTTTTCCCGAGATATGTCAATAGCATCCTCATCTATTTCAAAACCAATGACAAGAGAGGCGTTCAGCACAGCAGCACCAATTGTCAATGCTCCACATCCACTTCCCAAATCTGCTACTAGTTTCCCAGAAATGTCACCATATTGAGACTGAAAATGAAAAAACTTTACATTAAAGATATACTTTAAGAGGTACATTTTCAGAAAAAACTTCACTATTAAAAGTATTTTGTTTGGAATATTTTCTACAGATATTTTAACAAATTAATTCAGAAAATATATTTACAAATAAGTTAAATACCAGATATATTCGTATTTAGGATCAATATCACATAATCTCCAAACCCCAAATAAAATAAAAACATAACCACTAACTACTGACAGAACGTTTGTCACTTCTATTTATTCTTTCAAAACTAATTTGGCAATGTTTATGGCCTTAGCTAGCAGGGCATTGCAAACAGCTTTTTCCTTCTTATAGTACAATCTTCGCATCTCTAGGGTACCTTTTTCCGAGAATGTTGAATCTTTATGCACTTTAAGCACGTCAAGAGTATTGTTTATTTATTGTAGAAGACATTTTATGAAAAAAAATTCAGAATTATAAATATTAATACTTGCACGATATCACACTAGCAATACCAACCGGTTGAATGTTCCGAGTTAATCACCTCTGTCTTCTACTGTCCTTATTTAAAACTCAAGAATGACAGAGACATGCTCAGTAGAAAATTATAAAACGAAAATATGTGGATGAGAGATGAAAAAAATCATGACGAAATTGACCACATATCAAATCGCTTCAAGCTAGGACTAAATTGATTTTTCAACTATTTGTGACAAAACGTAAATCTTTCTGGGTAAGAGAAAGAAGTGTTATTTTAGACTTCAGTTGAAAAAAAATCAAGTTTAAAAAGTTGGGCACAAGTTTAATGGTAAATACAGTGCTTCGTTTTTGTTTAATTTTTTTTTGAAAAGCCGTAAAACTGTTCAAATGTCTTAACACTCTCATGTCAAATTTTTAAACAATTTGAATTTTTATCCAAGTGACGTTCCAAATAATGAATAATATACAAAAGAAGAAGTAAATTTGAACTGATCACATCAACATTTGTTTCATAATGAATGACAATTAAGTAAAACAAATGCCACCCAACTTTACGTAAGCCTCTTCATAAAAAAAAATCATTATATTTCAGATATCAATTGCAACTTGATATTTTCATAATAAATAAGTAGCATGTTTATTCATATTCTTTTTTTTATAATTGAAAATTACAATGCATTTAATGTAAGCTCATTATTTAGAATGAAGTGTTCAAATGGTATCTTCAACAAGTCAACATTCATGGTAAAGGGACTTATCGGACTTCGCACTGTAAAGATGCACTCACATTCTAACATTAGTTCACTGACATTCATAATACTAATGTGACTTCGATAGTCTCATATAGTTCAAGAGTTCTATTTTCGTATGAAATACAGTGATATTGGTATCTGTTGAAGCTTGTTTCTCCGATAAACAGCTGTCGCAACCCTACGAACAACAACCTTCAAAAGTCGAAATTTGTGCGAGACAAGGATTACCGATGTCTTACTTTTTAACGTGCGATTCCTAGCAAAGTATTCAAAGATAAATTATATTTTTGATTCAAGATACACAATTTTGGTCAACTTTATTCAAAATACCATGTGAAAATATACCATAGTAGTAGTAGTAGTAAGACATTTCATCAAATACAAACACACTTTACCCTGCAACTTCAGAACTACTTTCCAATATTTTATAAAAATGTGGAATGTCGGAACTTTTTTAAATATCTTTAGAGTCAATTGTATTTATCTGACAATTCCGGAATATTCCAGTTGGGACCCCAGCTCAACACAGTTTATCTTTTCAAGTGTGTCAAGAATATAAACTGAATATAAATTAATTTGAGAGTGGAATTCCTAAAAAATCATGTCAGCTGAAGATCTTTTTATTACCTACAACTTTGCCTTTTAACTTTTTTCCATAGGACTTGTAGTTTTGCCGGAAATCGAGATAAACCATTTTTTACCCTAAAAAACTCACCCCGTCCCTCTTTCCGAACTCAGCTCGCCCGTAATATATTTTTTCTTTCATTTTTATAATATTTTTCTCCTTTTCTAATTGGTTTCAACCTATTATTTTTTTTCACTTTTTACCATTTATGAAGGCTTCAGCCCTTGTCCATATATTGAAAGTAGATTTATAGATACTGTTATGACATGTGTTTGAATGACTTTATTTGTTTGGTTTACCGAGAGCGGTGTAACTCAACACTTCTCAATATAAACCTTTCAAAAATTAATTTACTTCAAGTATGATATTGTGAAATACACTTCCTGAGACAATTTCGAAAAGTATGCGATATACAGGAATTTAAAACTAATCTAACCCAAAACTTTTTCAGAATGCTTTAACGATTAACAGTTCTTGTGCATTTATCAAAAAAGTTAGCTGTTTTTTTGAAACCCAGTGACTTAGTTGGCACGAAAATGATCTTGCCGCTTGGTCACTGCATATTAATCAGATATCATCCACAGGATTTCTACACAATATACATTTAATATGCATGATTTAATTCCATGACGAATGTTTGTAGAAATCCTGTGAATGATATCTGATTTAATTCTATAATGAATGTTTGGAATACAAATTGAGTAGAGAAAAGTGTTTTTGTATAATTCAGTGTTCATATGAAAGTATTTGTTTCAAAAGAATTTTTCTTTCATGTAATTCAATGTTTATGAGAAAGTAGCTGTTTCCTCCAGTTTGTGTCTGAAAGTTACTTCTTTGCATGATCTACACATCTATGTATAGAGTAACTGCTTTCAAAATTGATTGCTTTCTTCTTTTCTTTGGAAGATTTCCACAATTTTTTTTGTATCAAGATGGAGTAGTAGAAAGCCAAAAACTTTCCCAAAAATGTGTCACTCCTAATAATATAACCCTTTCGATGAAAACAAAACACTTATCTAAAAACTATTTTCACTCCTTTTCCAACTGAGACAAATTTGTTTCAAATTTGACATTCATTTCACAAAATAAATATCTTTAGCCAAATTAGTTTATCAACTATTGTTTAATATTCATCTATAGTCAACTAATAGCAATTAAATATGTTTGAAACTGACCAATGAGTAATTCAGTGCTGACTGCTCATTAGACATTACTGAATAAACTCACTTGCCTACAAGTGCAAGCAAATATCTATAACCTTATAGCTGTATAATGAAATTATTGAGAACCTTTTTTTAATGGAGGAGCACAAGCACTGAAGAAAATCCTTGAGCTCCACTCAAATGAAAGTAATGATTATAGATAACAATTATATTCATTTGGAAAAATGATATTTTAAAATGAATCCCATAAAGAGGCTGTTCTCCAAATGAATGAGTTTTTAAAACCATTATAGATAAAATAAATATTTCAGAAAAATGTTATTACTAGATTCAGGTACATACTTTTGTTTACTGAGCACTAATCAGAAGTCAAGACTTGTAACTCAAGTCTAATTTCAGAGATGTCACTCAAAAATAAAAAAATCAACTATATCAAAAACTCATTTCCATTAATAAACTAGAAACTCTTGTGGATACCATTGTTTATGAAACTATACACACTTCTACAAGAGATATTTTTGTTGATTCTGTTGACAGTATTACAAAATTAAAGGGGGGGTTATGAAATGTAATCATTTTCGATTGTGGCTGCATATGGGTGGCACTGTAATGTGATTGGTCGAATTCATTGTCCAATGATACTGAATCGTCGTGAAAAAAAAACAATATAAATAATAAGAGAAGAATTTAATCCCTAGTAGGAGTTTTCAATATTATTTATACACAAAGAGATTTATCAGTTAGTGAAGTTGATTATACTTATCAAGTTTTCAGAATATTGCGAAGAAAGGGGACCAATACTATCCGCATTATCGAATAATAATGTTGAATAGGATAGCAATGTGTCTTAGCGCAATTACATTACTGAAAAAGCACAAACAGCTTCTCAGAAACTTGAAACAATAATTAAAACCAGACAGTTGAACAGGGTTCTACAAATTTTGATACTTCATAAAGTTTAAATTATACATTTCCTGACATACATGAAAAATGGCCATCCGTTTGATTGGAGACCCTAACTAACAACCAAAACAAGCACATTTCCCGATCACCAGAAATGCAATACTCTTCTCTGCTGTATATGCCAACTTGGTGGGTAAAATGCCCATCAAGAAGAGTATTGCATTTCTAGTGATTGGGAAAAGTAAGATTAATTACAGCACATATCACAATATTTCACAATGCTACCAATGATATAAATCTTATGATTTATATTTATATTTACTAAAATGGACAAAATTGCTGTCATTATATCATGGATACCAACTTTGTTCACAACATCTTCCCCCTTTCTTCAACTACCACCTCATATAATTTTTTCTCTATTAAAAAACTCCCTTTTGAAGTAAGTCAAATTTATATTGCTATGGAAAAATAAGAAAAGCCATTTTTTATGTTATTTATAATATTTTCCTCAACTTATTCTATGTTTGCAGATTGTGTAGTGTTTCATTTAAACTCGAAGAAAGGGTTATATTGGTAAAATATATGTGAAAAGTTATTCTACAAATTTTATCACCAGAAGTCGATTTGTTAACACTTTCAAATTTTTAGCGGTTGAATCTTTGAGAGTAGACTGGAACGCCAAGTTATGATTTCAAATTCGTGACTGGCAAACAAAAATACACAAATCTAATTGAATTGTTCTCAAAGATTAGTGCAAGCAGAAAAAACTATATTTACATCTTAGAAGCCATCCCGAAAGATGTAAACAAAATAGGTCACGACAGTGAAAGACCTTATCCCAAAGGTCAAGTTAAATTTAAATCTTAATTCTTCATTCCTGTTTATTTAATTCACAATTACCTGTATGGTATACAACATATGCGACCCCAAATGAGGGGGTGTAACATATTGTTCAAGCAACACCTTGGGCTTCTCAAACTCGGATATACACTGCAGTCTTTCTTCCAAATGTCTCAATTTCAAACACGGATACATTAGGATTTTGTCTCGAAACGTGGTAAAACAGGTAAGATGAGGTTACCAAATGAAGACTCTTGTGTAATAAAATATCCAGTGGATTGTGCGTTTGCAGTTTGTAGTGCCGTTCTCTGGATGGAATTCATAGAATGACTATCAGAACTAGTTACTGTTGTCGTTCCTAGCACTGGCAAGGCAGAAGAACTCAATGTGGATGCTACTCCTTGTTTGAGAAGCAGTTGCTTTTTTAATTGAAGTTCTTCCAAAATTTTGCGGTTAGCAAGTTCTAATGAGGAAAATTAGATCAATTAAATGTTACATATTATTTTATAAATATATGTATTTACCTCTTTGAGCATTCGGTTGTGGAAAAGCCATCAATAAATGAAATATTTTCAGTGTTTACTTCTTCGGCCACTATGTACTGTACAAATTTAGCTTGTTCATTATCTGTGGCAGTGTTGCCAGCATTGACAATATTGACCGAGAATAGTATTCTCGGACATTGATCTGTGCTCAAACCAGAAATCACAATAAATGTCATTTGCCATTCTCTCCAGCGTTGCCAGCTCTAATGTTTTCGCTCTAAATTTTCAACTCGCGAGCTACTATTCTACCACATTACTATTCTGAAATTCTACTGTTTAATCGTTTAAATCAATGTGAATGTGTGTAATGGGATTTGTGTATTTTTGTTTTTCCAGCCAGTAGTTGAGTTCTTAAATTCGCTGGCAATTGTATTCTGTGGATGAGTCCACCGATTGAACCATTCGAAATATTAGCGAGTTTCTATTAATTGAAGCAATCCATTCGAAATTTTCTGTCGAATTTAAGAACTCGCTTGGTATGTATTATTACTTACTGCTACAGACATTTTATGGTGGGTAGAGATAAGGAGAACCATGTCAAGTGGGAATTTAGTTGAAAAAGTATCCACTGGTGAATGATACATTATAGTTCAAAAGTCGACCAAAATGGGGTTTATATGAAAAATGGTATGATATAAACGTGAAGTATGCTGAGTTGGAATATTTACTATTCTCAATGACTTGAGTTGTTAATGGTATAGAGTTCATAGAAATGTAACTATTCACATAGTTGAATACTATTTGGTGAATATAACCTAACAAAGTTACTGTGAAATAACGTTGAAAGGCAATAATTCATTATCTTGTATTTTCGAAAATAGCTCCTGTTCTTCACCAACTCCTCCCTCTAAAAACTAACAGTCATAACCACACAAAATACAAAATGGCAGAATCATGACAAATTCAGATTCAAAACCATTATCAATTTGCTTTTGAATATTTATTGATACGTTACAAATCACAATTGATATGACGTCATCGTTTCAACGTCAGAATGAATATATATTTGAATAAAAGACGAATACGTTGTGAAAATACGAGCGCGAGAAAACATTTTATAAGCATATGTTATTCCTTTCAGGTTCATAACATGAATGTTGATGGGGAAAATATTGTATACCTATTATCTACTAGCGATCTGGCCCGGTTCCGCTAAATATAAATTCACCCAACAGAAATTTTAGGACGTGGAGAAGCAGTGATGAAAAGGTAACTTCTCACCGTGGCTGGCGCCCCAGTTGAAATATCAAAAAATCCTTTCTTATTGCACATCTACAAACATAAAACGAATCTACACATGAAATTTCAGCCTCCAAAAATATAGCGGTACGAAGAAACAGTGACGAAATGATAATTTTCATATGTAAACACGCCCCTTTAATTCCCAGTGGGGACGTTCTAGTTGGAATATTTAAAAATCCTTTCTCATTTCTCATCTACAACATAAAACGAACCTATCTACCAAATTTCAGCTTACAAAAATATAACGGCACGGGGAAATGATGCTGAATAGATACCTATATTTCATGAACACCCCTTTTCCCCCGCGGATGCGCACCAGTTGGAATATTTAAAAATCATTTCTTATTGCACATTTACAACATAGAATGAACCTACATACACAATTTCAGCTTCTGAAAATATAGCGGTACGGAAAAACAGTGATGGAAAAGTAATTTTCATATGTAAACGCTCCCCTTTTATCCCAAGGGGGTCTTTCCATCTGGAATATTTAAAAATGATTCCTTATTGCACATCTATAACATAAAACGAACCTACATACAAAATTTCAGCCTCAGAAAATATAGCGGTACGGGGAAACAGTGATGAAAAGGTAATTTTCATATGTAAACGCAACCGTTTTATCCCCACGGAGAGCCTTTCGCATATACAAATGCAGATTACGAGTTTGCCACAGGTGACTAACAGCTACGACTTTTTTCGGAATTACATTTAAACCTGATCGTCACAAACCACTCTTGTATCATAACAAAAATAGTAGTTCACGTAACAAGTACGGAAAATACTGTTTTTAGGACGAGCCATAGGCAAGTCCTGGAAGTCTGCGAGTCCAAAAAAACTATTTAGGACGTGTTGCCTACACTATTTTATCAGTAGCCGCATAGAATAATGAATCAATGAGGCTCATTTCTTCATTATATTTCTTTGTAGAGCAAAATTTCGAAAATTTTAATCCTCATTTATATTGAATATTGAAATTCGGACAGAAACTTTTTGATTCTTATTTATATTGAAATTTATATGAAAATGTGTGCAGTTGCTAATACTTCAGGGATTCAATTCGTTTCAAAAGTTTGTTATATTTACATTCTTTCTCCTTTTGTTGCAGTGGGTACTTTCCGTTCTATTGCCAAAAACTATATTCTTCATAGATTATTTGCATTTTATCAAATCCACTCCATTTGACGTTTAAAACTTAGACCACCGTATAGAAGTACACACTGGTTACTCATATACGGTGCTTAGGGTAACACCTAATGTCATAAAGGACACAAACTGAGCTGATTGAAACATTCTGAAAAGAGTCCACATTCATCCTTTCACTCCTTCATTTTCTGATGTTTTACTCTTCTACTCTTCTTTATTTTGTGGTTTGTTTATGCTGTTAGGTTAGAGAAGTCATAACAAAACAGATTGTGAAACTAAGTACCATTTTTTTTCAGGAAATCATTGTGAGTTAGCGGATAAATATGAGCCTAACCAGCAGAAATCGATTGAGTATATTAGACAAGCCTCTGAGCAAAGGTAAAGGAGAAGTTTCCTTGAGTTGCTTTGCCTTATTATTTTCTGAAGCAGTTCAGTATTGTCAGAACAAATCTCAAACTATTCCAGAACTCCAGAACAGGTAGGTCCATTTCAATAAAAATGATCGCGATTTTCCAAACAACTGAATACATTTAGTTAATAACTAAAACTTAGTTCAATTAGAGAAAATTAAAAAGTAGGAAAAATTAAATAACTGGACTTATTTATTTTCTGATTTATTCAACTATAATAGAACCTAGACTCTCACGGTCGGAGTCACGATTGAAGAAAACAGAATCTGGGCTGATATGTGCGTTGAATGCGAGGACGAAGGTTATATCTTGGAATGACTGACTGTCAGAAGTCTCAGCAATAACTGACTGTCGCACATACTACTAATGATGTCTGCCGCAGTAGCTGACTAAATGTTTAGTACTTCAGATTTCATTCGACCACGCCTATCAGCCCAGATTTTCACCGGATAGTTCACAAAATCGCATAAAGTGTTTCACTTACTATAACTTTCTCGAACATTTTTATACTGCTGTATACCTGAATATCCGAAATAATGAACTGCAGAACTAAATGTTAGGTGGAACTCCTGTTTCAAAACAATTTAAAATTCTCCAATGACTTTTATGGGGATTTTCACTTTCCACAATCTGAAAATATTGAAATTGTGATGAAGAACTTCATACACGTGTAGAAAGAGCAAACTTTTTAGTTCATCCTGATAAGTTACTATGTAAATTGAAACTATTTTTCAGAAAGAAAATATAGTGTTTATTTATCTGAAACCAGTATTTAATGATTCCATCTATCAAAAAAAAGAGAATTATAAAAAATCAAATGTAACTTGCAGTTTTTCTCTTCGACTTCACTTTATTTTCAAATTTCTTCGACTGATGTTAAAGGGGTTTACAAATCAGAGAGAAATACATTTTACAGTTTGCATAGAAATTTTGAACTGCTTGGCAAAATTAAGAAAAAATTTGAAAATTTTTCCTGGGACACCAATGCAATGTCCAATGTAAACATTGTTCTAATCACTTCTTTCTACAACTAAATAAAAAGAGTTTTCATATAAATCAACTGTTGATTCAGGTGAATATTGAATTATTCATCAGTGAATACTTACATTACATTTCTTAAACTCATGTATGTGATTCTGCTTGTGGGCTTTTTTCGCACCCAATGTAGTAGGTACGCTTTGTTGTCAGCCGCTTTGTATAAGCACGAAAAACATCATATTTTTCATTAGTTGAGTCTCATCTGAGGTATGGTATCGCTTTCCGGGGTTTATGAAGCAGCAAGCAGCTGATGCAATCAGTGTTTGTTCTACAAAAAAGGGAATTAAAATATATATCTATAGACAAGCATTTGGACCACTGTAGACCTCTGGCAAATACCTTTGCCAAAACCAACTTCAACATTACCCAAAAATTTCATAATATTTGGGAGTTAGAAGACATTTTATCATCTACTGTTTGAAATGAAAAGTATTACAGACAGATAAGAAAAAACAATTTTCCCTTCGAAAGAATATATAACACCCGGCAAAATGCCAAAATACCTTTGCCAAAACCAACTTCAGCATTACCCAAAAATTCCGTAATATTTGGGAGTTGGAAGATATTTAGTCATCTACCATTTAAAATGAAAAGTATTACAGACTCAAAAACATTTCGAAAACCTGTGAAGGAACTTTTACTTACGAAAGCATATTATAGCTTGGAAGAATATCTTGAAGACAGATTTTTGACTACCTGAACCTTTGAGGTTGAATCGACTGATTTATTTTATTTTTACATGTAAATCAATTCTTAACTGCTTTTTAGAATCTTATGTCCTGTCTCCATGTGAGCGTTAGACCTTGTATTGTTTCATTTTACTTCAATTAATTTACCGTAAATTGACTGATTTATTTCATTCATTTATGCTTCGTCAATAAGATTTTTTTTTCGACAATAAAGTACATTTTTGATTCGATTTGACCTTCAATTAATGAGTAACTGGACTAAATACGATATTTTCTGTTCAAAATTTTACTGTCAAATTTCTTCATGCCAAAACACGAGAGTTATTTATTAACTATTCCAAGTCAAACCCTAAGTGCAAAGTTTTCCAGTGCAAATAAAATGAAATTATTTCAGCATCACTTTTCCTAATGATTTTGGTGAGTGTATTAATTTCGGTTCAAAGTTTTAGAGTTTCGTTCGAAATTGTTCACTATGCCACACTTGAATTCCAATACTGAAGAAAACAGAACATTTTCACTGATACTTTGACGATAAAATATCAAATAGTAATAATCATTATATTTTTTACTTATGAAAATATTTTTTATTCCAAATAATGGCTATTTTGAAAATAATTCTATCAAGAACACATTTGATTTTTTAAATATACTTCGACATCTGTTGAGCTGGTTTCAAACGAAAACGATTAAGCTAGAGAAAACTGCGAAATATAATTATTTTTTTCCAAAATTATATTGAATTTACGCTGCAACTTATCGGGGTGAACTAGAAGCTTTCCATTTCTACAACGGAATGAAGTTCCTCACTGATTTTTTTTAGATTGTCGAAGGTGAAAATACTCAAAAGGGTTAACAAAAAACACACTTGTCATTCAGCAATATACAATAACTTTCTTTCAGAATCAGTTATTTCTCTAACCAAAAGTGTTGTTGTGTGCCTTTCAAACCAAGCACAAGTTGAAATCATTTTGTTCCCGTGAATATGGTATTATCGTTCAAAAATTGATACCTTTCAAACTGAGAATATTTCCTACCACTGTGTTGTCAAATTCCTTGCCATAATCAGTCTGATGGTATGTCCTGCAGTATGGTATGTCCTCTATTTATGAATGTTTTCATGCAGTTTGGAACTTCACTCTTTTCTTTCAAAACACTCAACATAATTTGGAATGATCGTTTTTCAAACACAGAAAATACTTTGCTCAACGCAGCGACTACTTTCGCATTGGTGCGTAAACATCGGCATGAAATAACTCAGCTACCTTTCTTGGTGGATTTTCCCGTTCCGAAATTAACGTTGTGGTAATTATCATATACACAGTCGTCACAAAAATCTTCATTGTTTATTTCGATACAATGCTTTCTCCAATTTTTTCATGTGACTTATGCTTTGATGACAAAATCTTGCATGGCAAAACTGTACAGTTTCAATATGAGACATGGTAGGTATTGCAGGTACCAGTGCTTTCAAATTCGAAGCATACCACCCTCATCAAGTTCTTTTTCCATTTTTGTAAAGGAACATCCATTCTAATTGGTTTTGAAGGGAATCTACTTTTGATGTTTCAACTCATAAAAAATTGATTTCTTCTCACATCAAGAACATATCAGGCATCTATGAGATGATTGCCAAAAGTTTCGTACTGCTACCAAATCTCTGAATTATATCTTTGTTACACCCTTGGATTGATTTTGTGGTAAAAAAGGGTGATATTCGACGAAGTATTTTTGACTACTCGAAATATGAGCCGATGCATAAGAATGTGCAAACCAAAGATCTTTTTCATCTATGCATTCAAAGTACATTATAAAACATCTCCGGGTCCGGGTTTTTTACTGAGTTTAATGACAGAAAACCAGTAGCATTTTTAATGGCCTTCTCGATGCCGAAAACAAAAAAAAAAGACAGTCGCGTTTTCAAAATATTTCATAAAATTATATTTTTTTAAATGGAACACCCTATATTTTATCATGTATTTCGATTCATAAAAACATTCTGAACAACAAAGGCCATATCACCTTTTTTCTAAATTTGAAAATGAGCTTACATATGTGGAAATATTTATTTATTTCACTAGTACAAAAAATGTCTTTGTTTTAGCATATAAAACCTCATGATTGTCCAAACACCCAATTTTGGTACTTATGCGAATAACAATATTTTGTTACTAACAGCAAAAAGAAAAAATTGCGGTGTGATTTGAACTGTTCAAATATTTTTCGAAATGTTGTTTTCACATCAAGAAAAATGTGATATGTTAGAATCCTACTTGGTTTGTAAGAAAAATAGTGTAAGAGCACTCCAGTACTTATAAGTTAAGATCAGTGCAAACACAAGAACCTGATGACCGTGAGAGACGATTGGGGTTTTGTCGGTGGTTCGTGAATAAATGCAGACAAGGTCCAAACTTCTATAGAAATATTATATGGAGCGATAAGGCTAATTTTTCAAATTGTGGGATGTATAAAGGAAATAATTTTCATTATTAGAGTAGACCTAATCCATTTCTAGTCCATCCACACAATCCGCAAAGACGTTTTAGTATTAATGTTTGGTGTGATCTACTTAGAGGCAGAATTATCGGTCCATTTTTCTACCAAGGTTCTTTGAACGAGCCCCGTTACATTAATTTATTAACAAGAGTTTTGGAAGAGTTTTTTGATGATCCTGATCTGGAGGCTCGTCAAATGATCTATTTTCAGCAGGATGGAGCACCTTGACATCTCAGGATTTTTATTTTTGGAGATTTCTGAAAAATGAGGTGTACAAAATAAAACATAATAATGTAGATGAATTGAAAAATGATATTGAAACTAATTAATAGAATTGATGGCCGAATTGTGTTGAAAGCAACACGTAGAGAAGGACCCAAATATGTGTTCAACAAGAAGGTGGTATTTTTCAATATTTACTCGATATTTTATAGCTCTTTATTCGCCACAATAAAATTTTTTTCGGACTATTGAAAGAAAGAAATATTTCCACATAAGTCGCTCATTTTCAACTTTAGGAAGAAAGGTGATATGAGCTCTGTTGTTGCGAATATCATTATGAATCGAAATGCATGATAAAATATACATAAATATTTATAAATATATATAAACATCCATTTAAAAAAATATCTTTTTATGAAACATTTTGAAAACGCGACTGTCATTTTTTTTGTTTCCGGCATCGAGAAGGCCATTAAAAATGCTACTAGTAATGCTGCCAGTATTATTGTAGAAGATTGAGTCTATTTTCCAACTCAAGAAAAATCATTGCATATGTGAAACCTCATTGGCCTTCTACTTCTCCATCATCAAATAAAGAATGTGGAAAACTTCCAAAGAAAAGAAAGAAAATTACTTCAATAAAAACTTTTTATGAATATATGTAGATGCAAACTGGAAAGACAAAATCCTATCGAAACAACTACTTTCATATAAACGTTGACTTCCACAAAAGAAAAAAGTCACATTCGATATGAAACTGAAACAGATATCATTCGTATGAACGGTACATAATGTAATGTATGAGAGTATTGATATAAAATGCCACTTGAATGGAACACTATCATCCTTAGTGATGTAAGTGGAAGTTTCGGGAAGACAAGATATTTTTTTAATCAGTTCGTCAGCACATTTCTTTTATACCAATACGACTTTACTTTACAAGAGAAGACAATTATGTTCTACGGTTAGTTAATCTCGGCTATAGGAATATCATTTGAATTGAAAAGAAAAAATTAGTTTTTTGTTTTTTTTCTTACTATTTACTTCTCTATTATTGATAAAAAAACGTGGAAACTTCCAAAGAAAAGAAGAAACAAAATTATAATCTCTACTTAAAATATTCCATTTTCAATTTAAATGAAATCTTCCTATTGAATCATATTAATATTGAGTAATAGTCTTTTTTTTATTTCTTCTGATAGAGTACGGTTAGAGTACATTATTTCATTTTACATACTATAGTGTATTTATGACAAGTCATGAATACGGTAATCCTTGTTCGGAGTTATAAGGATAAAATCATTTACTGAAAAAAAAAAAATAAATCAATAAACTTATGATTTAAT
>WOGO01000284.1:0-25970 GCA_015342085.1 Leptinotarsa defecta
GGTTAACGGGAAAACATATTTTAAACAGACAGACAGATTGTATCTACTCGTAGCCTTTATTGAACACGGATAACGTGAACAATTCCGTCAATATGATATTTACCTTTATTCACAGAAAAGATATCAGTATACAATATGAAATATAAATACGATTTGAACTATTTGTATATGAATAATACTGTGAACGATAAGTACCTGAAGTACTTGTTTCGTTAAAACAATGCACAATATGAAATTGAAATTCAAATATGTGAAATTCATAACTATAACTATAAAATGTGAATGTAATAATATAGCAATGGAAAAAGTGTTTTATCTTTGGAATATTCAATTAGGCTCAGTCATGGAAGTTGTGTCAAGTTCAAGTAAGTGTTTGAAGTCTTATTCAACAATTGACATACAAAATTTCAGTCGTGTTCCAGTATATACATAAAATGATCTCAGTATTTTCAAATAATGGTCTATTATTGATTATCTGATCATTTCAGGTGCATAATCATGAAATTGTCATTTTTATGATATAGGGATAGGTGGGTATACAATTCGATTTCGTGTATTACATTCATGTTCATAAATTGCTGGTTCTGAGTTACGGAAGTAAAATATAACGTTCGCATAGTGTTATGTCCAATATTGAAAACTTGATTCTCTGTGAAGACCACCGGAAGAAAATTTGAAGGATTTGTTGAGATTGAACTGAATTAATCTTATATGGATGATTTTCAGAGGATTTGAATATATCGTCGAAGCATTTTTCCAGATCGTAATGATAATATCTGAGGTGACTTTCCACAAGAGAATAGTAGAGATTTTCCAATTCGATGATAGGTATTTGAAGTCTATCAAATTGGTGAATACTTTTCAGCAGCTTTTCAATCATAAAATCGATATGAGAGTTCTGGAAAGATTTTTTGTCGATAGACACACAAAAATATTCAATACTTTCTGTCTTCAAACTCATTATATACTGTTTTTGCTGGCTACAATTTTATGAAATGGTGCATTTCTGTTTTATTTTTTTTCTTTAATCAGCTTTTTCAGGATTTATTGCAGCTGAAGGTGACCAATTTAGTTTTTCACAAGTAGAATCAGTCATTCATGAAAAGGAAATCTGTTTCTACCATGTGCTCGTCTCGTAATAGAGTGCAGTAACAACGGCGTACCCAATTACTTTTCCGGTACAGTTCAGTTCAAACTCATCGTTGACTTAGAGGTTGAACAGTTGATATATTGAGTTTCTCCTGAATTTTACTTTTTCTTACCAATTTTCTTCTTTTCAATTAATAATATAATTGGAGTGCAAGTGGCACGCTACTGAGTAATCCCAGAATTCTGGAATGAGAGTCACACTCCCAACAGCTAACTTTCTCTTCACAATCCCTACCTACTATCAGATAGGCTTGTCAACCCCCATCAAAATTATTTTCCGTTCCACAATTGCAAGATGTGTAAGTACTTCATCGACGAAATTGTATACAACACCGTCACCTTTCATGTAAAAAATAAACTAATTTTTTAGTTACATAGAACAAAACTCAGTACATGTTAATGAACTGATTTGACTAAAATTCATCTAACAAGAAAAGGAGACTTACTATCACAAAATATTTTTATAGCCTTTTTTTAATGAGATGAAAGACTAAATTGCTATTAAATTTTCTGAAATAAATTATTGCCTCGCATTGAAAGGCCATCTGATATTTTTCATTTGATTCAGGACGGGGACGATTTCTAAAACATTTCAGCAAATCCGAGTGGAGTTTTCAATTAGTCGATGTTAAAATTTTCGAAGCTTCGTTTTTCCTAATACCTCTGTAATTATCGATGGTTAGGTTAGGTTAGGTTTTCCACAGATATAGTCAATTCTCATTTTTATAGAATTTTCCATTTTCATAAAAATTGAGTTTCAATTCATGATATTCTAACATGCAATATTTTTCGAACCTAACCATAGAAGTGAAAAGGTGTTTTTCATAAATGTTTTTTGAGTTAATTCTAATTTATTCTTATGAATAACAATGAATGAAAACATTGTAAGAGTCATTGAAACAGAGTAATTAGTTACGAAGTAAGAAAAAAGTATGAATATCTCTAAAAATTTATTGGTCTGTTATTAATGCCTAAATAGAAAAGGGAGTAAAATTCCACCTTCAAATATGTATACAGATTTCGGAATAACAAAACTCTTTTTGATTAGATAAAGGCATAAGTAGACCTTCGTAAAGTAAGAGGTTAGAAAATTTACGTAGGAAAAACTCTAGATTTCTTCCATACAGGTGTCGTTAATAACGGCACCTACCGTAAAAGTCTCAGAATTGCATATGAGATTGATTCAAAAATATACCAATTTCAAGCTTAAATTCAGTATAGATAATTCTTATCAATTAGTGGATAATACTGAAAACGTCTTTCTTCCTGATAACGCAAAATTAATATCGATTGATGTCCAAAATTTATTTCCCAGTATTCCGCCAATCGAAACAATTAGACTGGTTGAGTGTCTCTTAGACAAAAACCACTTGAATTCACTGATAAAATAGGAATTTCAGATTTACTTACTATTTGTCTTATTTCCGAAACATTGTATTTATGCAGTGAAGGACTAATAATGGGGAACCCTTTGAGTCTCTTGCTGGCTGAAATTTTCATGGATAACATAGAGTATGGAATCAATAATAATCAGCTAACAGTTTCTTGTACTGGTACAGATACGTAGATGATATCTCAGTCTGTTTTACTGGTATAGATAGGCATTAATGCAAGTTCATTGAATATGTCAATTTCATCCACCCGTCAATTAAATTTAGGTGAATAATTCAATAAATTAACTTGAATTAATCACTGCGAAAAATAATAATGAATATGAATTTGCAGTTTTCTACAAATCATCTTACACGGACATTATCATTCACAATTTCTCCACACACTCTTACCAGCATAAAAGTTACTGCATTCATTAGTATGCTTCACAGACTACTGGATATTCAACTGTCCTAGAGTAATTTCCAGAGAGAACTGAGTTTGATCAAACAAATCTCGGTTAACAACAGTTATAAGGTAGACATTATAGAGTCCATTCTTTCCAAAAAACTACAAAAGCAAGCCATGGATCTGGTCTACCCAAATTTAAGATGGGATAACGTCAGTTATTGGGCATTGTCATTTTTGGGTGAACCAACCAATAATATTGACCGTTTTTTTTCAAGAAAGAATCCGTTAACGTAGCTTGCAGAATGTATAATAGTCTAAGTGAATTTATTTAAAACAATAAAGACACAACTTCGGTGCCGAATAGATCAGGAGTATATAAACTGACTTGTGGCTCTTCCCCAAAACTGTATATTGGCCAAACAGTGAGAACATTTCCGCGAAGAATTGAATAAGTAGTTTTGTAAATAGAAAAACCAATTCCACATTTGCAAACCACCTTTTAGCGGAAGAACATGAGTTCAATCATGAATACGATGTGTTACATTCAGAAGAGAAGAGTTTGGAACTCAATCTTTTAGAATATTCAGAAATCAATAGATTCAGGAATTCGGGTAATTTACTAAATGATCAATCATAATTGAATAAATCCCGGTTACTAAATATTTTTTCAAATATGGAAACTGTGACAAAAGCTCAGGTAAATTAATTCATTACAAACTCAGGTAAAAAACAAGTACTTGAAATGTAGGTACTTCAAATTGTAAAATAAGGTATATTAAACATTGAATATGAAGAATATTGTTAGTAAAGACACGCCAGAAGAAGCCATTGTATGGCGAAATACGTGTTGCGTTTTTGTAAAATCGTTAAGTGAAAATCTCACAATAAAGTATTTTTTGAATAAGTTAGTTATGTATTTTCATCAAGTATCGGCCAATTCCATCATATATCTGTTAGAAAGTCATTCTGAAAAAGTACCCCGAAGTGAAAGATGGGAGAGAACTTGCTCTTTTTTTCTGGTATCGAAAATAAAGGTTTCTATTTCAAAAAAATGAGACCATTAGATTCATTGAAAGTGACTTTGGGCGTAACTTCTCTTTTAGAGGTGATATATTAATTGAACGGTTCATGTCATCAAGGTATCATCCGGTTCATTTCTTGTGCTGAAGAAATTGAATGTTTATTTTAATTGAAAAATTGATGACCCATTTTTGGAATCATTTCAATTAACAAGTTGAATACCATACTATTGAATTTCCAGGAATAAGATATAAATGTATTTTCTGAAATATCAAAATGATAAAGTTTCACATTATTGTTAATATTAGTTTTTCTGTAAAGACTAGTCCATATGATTCGTCATATCGGAAGCACCCTCGATATTAATCCACTTTGTATGCAAAACATGATGAAATTTGACACCTGCTGTTCAGTGCAGTTATCCCAATCATGGCTCACTGAGTTGTCAGTTCACTTTAAAGTAATACCTACAATAATTATCAGTCATAATTAAAGTGGAATACGTGCTTCAATCCTATTTTCTGAAGGCATAATTGTGCTGTGCTAATATGTATCACTAGGGAAATTACCAGGCTTAATAACCGAATCCCGTCATTGGCACTTCTGTGGTGTAGAAGATAAATCATAGCAGACCCATACTTTCATTTCTACTGATGGGAAAAATTATTTTTCACATTTTTTAAAATATTTCAAAAGCGGTTCATCACGATATACATTTCATTTTTACTCGTTTTCGAAAAAAATAATATTTTGGACGTTTAACTGAAATTCGAAAATTTTGGTAAAATATTTTGTTTCAATTCAACAGCACCTTCATTAACATCCACCAAATTGTTCGTGAAATTAGAAATAACAAACAATGGAATGAATTGACAAGAAACTCCAGAAATGTGTTAGGTTATTCTCCAACATTTTCTTGTATATACGGATTTGGTGGAGTAGCAATTGGATTAGGCTGTCTCTTGGTGTGGATACTGCACCAAATATGAATGGTTGTTTTCGTCATATGCTGCACCAGGTTTCCTCAAATCGGCGATGTGTGTTTGATAATGAATATCTAAAATAATTTAAAACATCCTATTGCTGTTCAGAATGGTTGAAGTTGAATACTTCAATACAGAAAAACGTTTGTATTCACCATGAAAACGCAACCAATAGAATAGAAATGAAGTCAGTCAAATGAAGAGAGGAACGAAAACAAACTTTTTAAAATATCGTCAGCAAAAAAATAATACATACATACTGACTGAACTGAATGCAAGATAACATTCTCAGTATGAAAAGAGCATGAATGAATCGGAAAATTACTTCACAATTAATGATTTCCATTGAATCAACTTTATTTTGTATTTTGCGTTTTTTATTATAATTCACACTGCAAAAAATCTTTTTAGCTCTTCTGAAAAGAGAAAGTAATTGAATTCAAAATGAAATCTTTACAAATATGTGTAGATACAAACTGAAGATGAAAGCCCATTCATGAAACTACTCTCAAACATATGAATATTACACAAAAATCATTTTTTCCTATTCAATCTGTAGGTACGCCTGACATTCGTTTTGGAATTAAAAAAGATATTGTTACGAATTAAAGAATTAACTATCTTAAACAAATTCATTTCTAACAATATTTCACTATCACAAACTAATTTATATTCAACACTTAGCAATTAACACTTAATTTATCTCCATTATTTGAATTCCTTGTTTAACCGCTCGATTCACTTTCTGAATTCAACTGCCCTCTCTGGACGAGGCGGTTTCTGACTGCATTCTTTCGCGGTGAGTCATGTATTTATTCGATGAATTGGCAGGCGTATGGGTCAGGAACGACTTCAGATTCGTTACATTGCACCCTTCTCAAAGACGTTTTGCCCCGAAATTTCCCGAAAACGTTTTCTGACCCTTTTCCAACTGTAGCACTCCTCCGACTTCAGGTTTCTGTTCTCGTAATGTTTGGAGCTAACCGAATTTCTTGTTTAATACCACAGCGATACCCTTGGACATTTGGAGATCCTCTGCCACGCAGTGAGCTAGTGCCTATTCAAGTGGAACCTTGGAAAAGTCTCGTGGCTCTTCTTGAGGTACCCCTTGTACGACCTTCTGTCCGTTCGAGTATAACGACATGAACTTCTGGAACGTTAGTTCATCCTCTGGTAGTCTTAGGGCGCGAAGTTTGTCATTATTTCCAGCATAAGGAGCCAGCCTATTGAAATGGACCACCCTAGGCTTTCCTCGAGGTGGCTTATGGATTCGGTAGATGAGGTCATTAATCTTTTTCATGATTCTGTACGGACCTTTCCACGAGTTCCGCAACTTCGGTGATAAACCCCGGCGTCGCTTAGGGTTGTACAGCCAAATTATGTCACCAGTTTCAAATCCTCCAGCATTCGCCTTGATGTCATAGGCTTTCTTCATCCTATCGCTACGGATGTTCAGACGGACTCGTTCATGGATGTTGTCCATTCTCTGCCGAAGCCTGCTGACATAGTCTTCCCTCGCAGTGTCTTTTTCTGCAGCTCTCGGCCCATCATAATACTGGCAGGGGTTTGGCCAGTTGACTCGTGCACTGTCGAACGAAAGGCCAACAGGAACAGGTGGAGGTACTGTTCCCAGTCTCTTTGATGGTCAGAGACTACCTTGGACAAGTGACGGTTTATTGTCTTATTCATTCGTTCCACTATTCCATCGGACTGTGGATGTAAGACTTTGGTTCTGGTCTTTCGAATATCCAACAGTTTACATATTTCTTGGAACAGGTTGGACTCAAAATTTTTGCCCTGGTTCGAATGCAGCTCCAATGGGGTTGGGCAGGGCAGGGCATAGGCTTATGCCCACTTACTGAAGTAGTCCATGGCTACCAGGATGTATTTGTTTCCATCGTCGTACTCTGGGAACGGGCCGGCGATGTCGATTCTCTCAAAAGGACTACCCACGTTTTACTGGCGCATTGGAGCTTTCGGTCGTATCCAAGATCCGTTACTGGCAGCACATATGGCACACTTTCTACACCAGTCCTTGTGACGTTGGCTTGACAATGGGCTTGTTTCATGTTTTTTGGTCTATAGTTATAGTTATAGAAGATAGATCACAAACTATTTACCTAAACTACGATTTTATGCGTTATTTATTGACATACATTTATGAAAATAAAAAAATATAGCGAACTGGGTTGAAGAAGCATTTCAAATATTCAATTTATACTACAATCCTCAATCTGTACAACTGCAATTCATTATAAAAATAAACGATTCCTACATACATACCTCTTTCTAATATAGCTTCTTAATTCAAGCGTTATAGCTCGCTTGGGTAATCTGTTGAATCTTCCAAAACTTGAGAGGAAGGTTGAATGAAGTCAAGTATAGACAAAATTGATTGTACCTGAACTGATCTTACTGACGCTTCTGAGGTAATAATACCATTAATCACATGATGAAATTTAATAAATTTTGTTTCATACTTTCAGTAACAGGATTAACTCCAGATAATACTTTCTGTGGAGAATACTTGAAGTTGAAATAAAAAACTCTGTTATCAAATTCAATATTTTCGTTCATCTTTCATTTATAGTCACTTTTTAAATGATTTCTATAAAGTATTGGAGGAGTAGAAGGATTTAGTTCTGTCTTTTCAATACTTTCACCAATTTTTTTCTCATTATTTTATCCTTTGGGAACCTAAACTCATTATATGAACCAATGCGCTTTCTGTTTTCTTATGCCTTTCCGCACAAATAAAATCAGCACAAAAATGCACCATAATAATATTCAAATATATCTCTGAAACACTCTCAAAATATATACGAACTAAACTCGATGAAAAAACGAATTTTCCTATGCGAGCGGTCAGCTAAGAAAAAGTAATTTATTTATATAATTGTAACAGTTGTATTCACATCGAGTTGACAACAATAACAACAATAATGGCGTCTGTCAAACTGGATCATCAGATCTGTGATTGGATATTAAAAACCAATACACTTGGCAACTCCGCTCTAGACGCGATCAATTTTATTAGTCAACAGACACGCGGCCAATTTGAATTCTTGCTTTCCGAATTATTCCTTTTCCTGCAAATATAAAGAGATTTTGGGGCCGATTAGGCTTGATAAGTATAATATGCCCCTAACTCGATCGGTCTATAAGCAAACCAGTATCATTTTCCATAGCATGAAACAAGCCCATTGACAATAAACCCAGTAAATTTTTGTCTTACATTCTGGACGGTCTTCGTTACTCCCAGATGTCCTCCAGTGACTCCATCATGGATTTCTTTGAGCACCTCCCGTCGTCTGTTCCTTGGTACCACTGTTTGGCGCCTTTCTTCTCTACCGTCTTCAGACTCAAACACCTGCTTCACAACCCCGTTTTCCAAAGTAATGGAGTTCCATTGGGCCCTGTAGGACTTAACCGCCGCACAAATAACTGGCAACCTCCTGCCACGATGGTTTTTGATTACTTTTCTTCCATCCGACGACTAAACCAAGATCTGGATCTTTTTCTTGGTCTTCGTTGATTCTTATGTCCTCTGTAGTTGTCGTCTGTAGTTGTAGTTCTACAAATAGCTGCTTCCTTCTCTTCTGCTCGTTGGTAGTGTCAGCAGTCATCGAGACATGGTCTCCGTGACAGGGCATCTGCGTTTTTTACAGGGGCTTGCTGGATACAGGCTGAAAATTGCTCCTTCTCATCGAACCTCTCTAGTTTTCCTGATTTGGTGTTGGTTCTTTGAATCCTAGGACATTTGCTACGCACCTGCCCAATTTTCTCACAGTTCTAGCATCTTATTTATTTTTTCTCAAGCAACACTTCTTTTATAACCTTTCTAATGGTGGCCTCAATATCAGCAGGCACCTGTCCATCTTCCTCGATAGTTTGAACTTCACTCTGGCCCCTGTAGGACTGTTTCACAGCCTCAAACTCCAGAGTTCTTGCCAGTGCATCCACGAGATGCCAGAACTGCTAACCGCTCCATTACATTTTCCGGTGTAGCAGGATATGCCAGACGAACCAATCGAGCTATGTCGGGTTCAAACTCTTATAGGGATTCTCCTGATTTCTGGCAGCGATTCTTCAGCTGTGAATGGTAAACGTGCTCTAGGTGGGCCTGTCCATATCGCAGCTCAAGATGCTTCATTAGTTGGTCATAGTCTTCCTGTTCCTGGCTGTGAGGATTTGCAAAATATTCGTTGTTTCTCCACGCAACGCCAATGTTAATGTTACCGCCTTTTTTCCTACAATTCATCTATTCACTCTGGCTGCAGCTTCGAATTGTCGGCGATAATTTGTCCAAGGAGTTTTTCCATCGAACTGGGGCGGCTTCATTAGGAGCTTTTCTGGTTCAGAACTGACTTTGACATTTTCCATTACCTTATCTTGCTGATTTCTGCCTGAACTCCGCCTTTGATTTCCTCTACTTCTGTGTTCATTTCCTTCTTGATTTTATCTATCTCTGTCTCGATGGTTTCTATTCTTTTTTCGAGTAGACTCGCCACACCACAAAGTTCTTTCTTCAAGCCTTCTACATTTTTTAAGTTCTTTCTTCAAGCTATTTGTATTTTCCAGGAGCTTCTCTTCAAAGTCCATCAAGTTTGTTCATTATTGAACTCAAATCACCCCCAGAAACTTCGAATAAATATGTTTCGGGTTCTTCTCCTGATTCAATCAAGTTACCCCACAGTGTCTTCTGGAGTACTGATTTCTTTCCAGAACAATCTAGCTCCCTCTCCTCCAATTCTTACTTCAATACGAACTTTCTCTTATTGTCTATTTTCCACAAAACTGTATATGTCCACTTATTTTGATCGAGTCCGAAAACCTCATTTATTTCCACACGTCTATTTTTCGCGAGAAAGGTCTATCAGTTTATATTTCCGTAGACGTGTACTGTCCACTTCGCGAAACACAACGAATCACCAATGTCTCTACGCGACAAATCAGTCAATTTCACCGCAATACAAAGATTGTCCACCAAGTGCTCAGAGATTTATTTTACAAATCCACTTCTGATCACAATTGTAACGAATTAAAGAATCAACTATCTTAAACAAATTCATTTCTAACAATATTTTACTATCACAAACTTATTTATATTCAACACTTAGCAACTAACACTTAATTTACCTCCACTTTTTGAATTCCTTGTTTAACTGCTCGATTCACTTTCCGAATTCAACTGCCCTCTATGGACGAGAAGCCGGCCTTTTATATCAGTAAAGGTCCATCTTAAAATTCTGTAGTTTGTTCGGTATTCGTCTAGAATTTTCGCAGACTGCATTCTTTCGCGGTGAGTCATGTATTTATTCGATGGATTGGCTAGCGTATGGGTCAGGGGCGGCTTCTAATTCATTACAGGAACGCCACATAACGTAAACGTGATATATGAAAATAATAAAATAAATACAAAAATAAAAATTAATTGGCGCTCCGGGGCGACTTCATTGATTCCATTGAAAATAATTGATACATGGAAATACATTGAAGGTACATGTAAATCTATCATTATTTCGGAGTACTTCTCGAATATACCTGTCTCAAACTCCCTTTCACCACCTCATTCATTTGTAGTGATCATATTGTTCAGTTGTTTCAATAAACAATAGCAATATTATAACGACACAGTTTGAGAGCCCTGGGTGAAAATATAAAAATTTTCAGTGCGCTTCGCACGGGTAGCAAACTCAAATACCTATATTGTTTTTCTGTCATTGTGTCGCATCAGCTTGTCCTTGAAGAATGTTCCTAGTTTCATCTGAAGGGATTGCTTTTGAAGATATTATTGCTGGAAGGTTCGTTCTATAGAAAGTTATAGAACAGTTTAGAGCATATCCGGGTATCCCGGAAAATGAATGTGATGGAAAGTTTGGGAATCTTCAACGTTCACTAATATCCTGTAACATTTCAGATCATTGTGGAGGGATCAAGAAAGGTACATGTTTTGGTAGCCCGTAATACCACGTCAATGAAAAACATTTCAGTTTTAACTTTCATTTTGAAAGATGCAAAAACAGTTCAGGATATTAGGGAATAGTCTCAAACGTTCGGTAAATCGTGACATATCCCAGATCCATCCAAGAAAAATGTTTCATTTTCCCCTAAAGGACGTGTTCTTGAAGATATAGAGGCTGGAAATTTGGTCCTTTTGAAATTTCTAGAGAACTGCAGAACATTTGAGAGTATTCGAAAGCATTTCACAAAATTTTAGATCAGACCAGAACATTCTGGAATGTTGTGTAACGTTTGGGAATAGTCTAGAATGTGCGAAAACATCCCGATCTGAGATGTCCCAAATCATTATGGAATAGTCCGTTCTGGAATAATGTGGTAGAGCGATTTATTGGTAATTGTACTCGTATATGAAGCAAGACCCTATACTTCTCGTAACATAAAGTTTACACTTTCATTCTAACTACCACACAATCACATATCAACTAACTGAGCGGAGCCAAATACCCCACCTAATTACTAATAAAAATTACTCTCGATAAAATGTACTCAAATCAAAATATATTCGCAACTATCAATTTTACTTATGAAATAGGGAATTACTACCATGAGGCAACATAACACAAAAATGTGACTTTCACCTTCAAAATGATGAATCACTACGTAAAAACATAATTGAAACCTTTCTGTGACAATCGGCTTGTCATTTGCAATCATTACATACATTCATATGGTTATTGTAAGCTATCTTTAAAAGACAGACATCACATACTTTTTTATTGACCTAAAAAAAGAACAATATGTTGTGAAGTTCTTTATTACATCTCAATTCAACAAAAATGTTTATGCAAAATCCCCGATTGGAATCATCGCCCCGATTACATAAAATTGTCATTTTTCAAACACACACAAAATATCAATAATTTATTACGTAGACATTCATTTTTTTATGTAAAAAGCTTGAACATCTTTTTTGTTAGTTTTTGACATTATCTCATTCAGACAATTACGGTGGGGGCTTTTAATTTATAATGTATAGTGATAGAAACCGTTGAATGAGGCTGAAGTATTGTAAAACAATAATTACCATATTTTCATATGGCCAGCTACTATTTTTCAACCATCTCGTATTATTCAATTTGTGATGCACAGTTTGGAATCTTTGGTGTAGTAACAATTATTACTGGAGTTCTATCTCAACACCAAACCGTTATTTTCAACACCTTTTTCAATTACCAAGTGATAATCTTCAATTGAAGATGTTTCGTGGTGTTGAAAATTACGGTTTGGTGTTTGTATGGAACTGTAGTAATATTCGACTCCGCCTACGTAGTATTTGGTTTGACACATTAAGTTTCGTGACAGACCATTTCAAACAAATAGTTAAAATATTTTTTATTAACCCAAAACTTCAGGTTTTCAACTTCAAAACTGATGGAATTCAATACAATTTTTGAACCCCTATTGTCCCCCCTTAAGGGGTGGAAATTCCTGACTCCCTTTCTTGATGCTTATTTACGCTTTACAAAAAACCTATCTGCATATCTCAAGATGCCAGGTTCAGTAGCTTCGGCTATACGTTAATATAAGAATGTCAATTAATCAATAGGTACAATGGTTCAGGGATAACTCTGTGCAGTTTTATGAGTGAGTATAATTTTGGAATTTGGGGGTTCATCAATGGTAAATTGAACTTTTCCCTCTCATTAAAAAGTATGTTTGAATTTTGTCAAAAAATATTTCACTTGTTTTTTGGAAAGTACTAGTTGGATCACGTTTCAATATCTCAAAATTTGCTAAATTCAAGAAATCTAGGTTTTTGGACATAGTCGATTCGGTCAATAGCAACTACAGTGTTGCCTTTATCTGCTCTAGTCAATATAACATCATTTTTGTTGATTTTACTGCGTATTGATTTCACAAGTTTCAATTCATTCGTGAAACTACAAAAATTCTGATTTTATGATATGTGACGCCTGGTACTTATTATTAATGCTATTAATAACATTTATAAACATGAATTCAAACATTCCATGACCAACTGGATTTGAATGATCACCATTATTGAACTTGTTTTTTAAATAAAAAACCAGAAAGTATTATTATTCATATAGAAGTAAAGTAATATGCTTCAGGTAATCATAATTGAAGATGTACCTCAGGTATAAAAAAGTTGTAGAGGTTTAGGTAATTTGATGGAGATAGTCTCAATTGTAGTAACCTGTGGTATATAAATATCAGCGTGAGAAGCAAGTGATATATTTCTCAAATAAAGTTTATGAAAATACTATGGTAACGGCCGAATCAATCAGATAATTTTGAATTGTAGAATGAACACTCGATTCTGAGACACGTAAGTCTATTGAGATTTCTTTTTGAAGCTCCTGAAATTCTCTTTACGGTTATCTTTACGTTTTGAGGATCCGCGAAATAGTTGAAAAAAAAAGAACGAATTTATTTGTGGTAAGCTGGAAAATCAGTTTTTCATTAATTGAAGTCAAGCAATTTACTAGCTTTGAACTCTCGAGTGATACTCACAAACAACTATTCCATTTTTCATTTATGTACATTTATGACAATATTGAATATACTATCTCACTTGTGACAGTTCATTCTCAACCGTACTAAATCTCATTAGGATTCTCATGAATATGCAGAACGGTCTATTGTAATTTAGTCGGTATTGTGTGAAAATTATGCAGATGATTGGGTGAATGTTAAATTAGCATGGTGTTCGATTTCAAACAGAGTAATTTGCAATTTCTCTAACTATTTGCTCATCAGTTTCTGATTAATGACTTTCAAATTCCTATTTTTTCAGTTCATGTATTGATCATGAATTATTATTTGAACGCAGAGACAATTGGTCGGAGAAAGGAAAACAGAAAAAGAATAGGCGTGCTTCTCGGTGATCATTCTAAAAAATGTTCGTGATGATATCAGCAAATGGCTGACAAAATAAACAGATTGATTGAAAGTGATGCGTCCTTCTGAAAATGAGAACTATGAAAAATAATTTCGATTATCTTTCTACTTTCTGTGATAGAAATATGTAAGTTGAATTATTCGAAGCGCTTATAAGACAGAAAAAATATTTTGCTCAGAATGTGTTCTTCTATAGCGTTTTGGGAGAAAGTATTGAATCGATTTTTTTATGTTTTTTTGTATTGAATAATGGAAGACAGTTGCTAATCGATTCGTCCAGACGTATCTATTATAGATAACTATTATAAAGACATTTGTTTCTCATTGAAGCAACAAAGCTGCAATATGTCTGTTACGAATGAAATAGGGTTGTTGAAAATTCAAAATGATATTGATATTTGAAAAATAAAGTAGAATCAATGGAAAGAAAAAATAAGGACAAATGATATTCCATATTATATCACTTTGATGTCAACATGTTGAAAATTCTAGATTACTCAACATTAACATTTCATAAATTCAGGTAAAATTATGAAATTTTTCTGGGAAATTTGATAAAGCGGACACAGTTATTCCTGACCTCCCCTAGAGGGAATGTAACTCGACTCGTAATTTAGCAAAATAATTCAATGTTCCTTTCGGTAACTCTTTGTCAAATCTTGGGAATCGAACTATGAATGACAAATGATTGAATTCCACCTACGTGACAACATGATGTAGATGTAGAACAAGATGTAGTTAGGTATTGTAATAATTTTTTACAAAAATTGCGAGCGGAATTTGGTGTTTCCATATTGGTTTGAATTATAGCTTTTTCAAAGAAATTGTTTGGTTGGTGATTTTCGGCATGGTCTTCCCAGAAGAAAAAGCACAGCAATGCTTGTGATAGCATTAACCACTTCAAATCGATTAAATTTTCAAACAATTTCGATCATATTCAAGACAAATAATGAATATTTGAAAATTGAACTCACTCACATCGACCATTTGGCTGGAAATTTTACAAATATATGGCATGCTTGCAAAGTTCTGAAAAGTGGTACGGTTTACCACTTTCTGAAATATATAGGGAGTTCCAACGAAAACTTGTCCCCCCTGTAAATCAGAAACGGACGTGTAATCAAAAATTTCAAAGAACACGTCAATTTTGATTTCTAGGAAGATTAATTCTCATATAGAAATCATACCCGAAATTTCACCCTCCTGGGGTCAGCAATTACCCCCCCCCTATTTTTTGGAAGTTTTCTTCCTTTATTACTTCTGTGATATTTTTCGAAATTTGTTAATTCGTTATTGAGAAATGAAATGTTGAACGTTTTTTTTAAGAAAAAACAGAAAATTTGCTGTCGCTCATTTTATTGAGGAAGTCAACAAATGTACTATCAATGCCAACACAATCAGCAGATAAAGTGTTCAAAATGACCTGCATCTAGTTCCATACAATAATACAGTCTACTCTCGGAAGCGTTCCGTACATTATTTAAGATGTCCGGAGACAGCAATCGGTATTCCCAAACAATTCTCTGTCGCAGGCCTCTTAGATTTGTAGGCTTAGTAGAGTACACTTTCGACTTCAGTTGTCCCCACAGAAAGAAGTTTATCGCTGTAAGATCAGGTGATCTAGCTGGCCACTCCACTAGACCCCTTCCGCCGATTCAACTAATTGGAGAACGTTCGTCCAAAAACAGTCCAGCCCTGAAATCAAAATGAGGGAGTGCATCATCCTGCTGGATTGTTATTTCTATTTTTCACTAAATTGTCATCATTTTCTAATATTTGTGTCATCATAGGATCTACACAGTCTTGTAATATATTTAAGTATATGTATCCATTGAGATTACCTCCAATGAAGAATAGTCCAACAATATGATTACCAGGAATGCCGAACCAGACATTCAATTTTTGTCGGATTTGTGAATGTGTTTCCATCAACAAATGAGGATTCATATCGCCCCAGTAAGATCATTCAGTGAACTTCAGGAATGGATTCCTATATAAGAGATTTTCGAATTGAAACTATACCAACTTACGCTTTGAATAGCCTTCGAGAAGTGAAAGAGGTCTTACAAATTAATAATAATTACAAAAACTTCAAAATAATTCATAATAATATCTGTTGTATTGGGAAAAACATAGATGAATTTGAAATCTTCATTGGGAGACTTGATACATCTTTTGACTGCATTACTTCAACAGAAACTTGGCAAATTCCTGATGCATCGATATATGATATTGAAGGTTACACCACTCTATAGCCAGGGTAGTTAAAATAAAAACGGTGGCGTAATCATGTTCATTAAATCACATTTGCACCAGTCACATGATCTTATTTCAATGAATGAAAGTGTTCCAATAAAATCAAAAATTGAATGTGAGAATAATGTAATTATCATATATGCTTCATACAGATCTTCTGCGAGTGATAATTTTCTGGAGAAACATTATAACATATTTCTAGGAGACATAAATATTAACTTATTACGTGGACCTTCTAGGCGAATATGGTTTTCATTTGGTAATTATTTCCCCAATTAAAGTGAATAAAAATCAAAGTCCTGCCTAGATCATATTTTTATTAACTCTAAAAGCAATAAATATGACATGATATTACTCATTACAGTAGACACGGCCATAATTGATCACCATACAATATTACTTCAGATCATAATAAGTAACAAGATCGAGTGGAATGAAGTTATCTGTCTCCATTTAGATCTCGTTTCTGTAAAAAATAAAACTTCACTTAGATGGCCATGACTTCAAATTTAGATGTATTTTTCAATGCTGAACAACTTTTCAAAATAACATTTCGCGAGATTTTTCAAAATGAGAGTACTCTACTCTGGACTCAAAATCAAATATTTGAAGGCTTCTCGTATATTACGTGTCTTTTACTCTATTTTGTTAGTGCATGTTTAGTTTCAGGGGATGCACAAACTTTCATCAGAAATAACTTGTCGAAAAACCCTTAATAAATAAGTTTCCCATATGATGCATACTTTGGGGATGACACTGTATATGGAACACTTGCAATTCTATTTTTTGTTCCGACGATGACGGTCATTTGATAAAAATTGTATATTATATCTTATCTTATAGGAGAAAAACGAGTCTGTTGAAAAGTGAAGAATGAAATCTTGTTGGATTTATTATTGGTATTATCTATCAGTTTTATTTTTCTGTATTACGGTAACTTCATGCCTTTCGTTCATCTCCTAATAATTGTTACTTCAAGAAACAGGAACTGCACTGACCCCAGAAAACAACTGATGTTTCTTGACAACTTAGTGTTTCAAGTCGCACACAATGATAGACGAAGCGGGGTACGGAGTGCTATATGCGGCTCGCTTCGATAGCGCCAAGGAAGGGAATGCAAAGCAGAATTTAGATTTTACAATTGGAATAGCTATACGTCTATATATATGAGTAAATAGCCCAGGCGAATGGTGGCCTGTCGAGCCGATATTGAAGAAGGAGATAAAAAATTTGCGCCACTGCAATCGAAGCGCGATTTGAATAGCTAAGCCGGGCTAAGGTTGTTGTGTGGCAAGGCAGATAAATTCTGGACGATTTCGACGGCTGATAGAAGCTCGAACGAATTGTTCGGATAGACCACTCATCTATCTGTCCCTCTAGCGACGGAATCGAATTTGAAATTACTTTAATTCACAAGGGAGGCTCGGGATTTTTTGGTCCTGCGATTGTTAGCTAACGACTGTTGTTAGTGATGTCGGACAGTGTTAGAAGTGTCCGAACGTAATGTGTCGACAGCTTGGTTACTTTGGCTTCACAACATATAGTGTAGACTACTCATTCAGATTGACTAATTAATTTTTCAGTTGAAATTCCTATTATTTGATTAAATTATGAGTACAGAAATGAATGAAAACAATTTAGGTAATGATTGTAGGACGAAGAGAAAGATTTCAACTATTTCATTATCATAAAATATCGCGAATATTTCTTGTTTCTTTTTTATGGCTTCAGATACTATACCTACTTCAAAGGTCTACTCTTGGTTTTTATGACCACAAATATAGAAAACAACTTCAACACTGACTTTCGGGAGATATCCTTCAAAGATCCAATCAGATCTAATGAAAAGTATCGTGTGTATACTGGGAGTATAGCAAAAATATGGGAACATTCAAAAGTTGAAAGCCATTCACTTGTTTTTTGTACGCCAGTAATAGTTTTCACTACTACAATATTCAGTGGTCTCCAAGGTAAATTTTCTTTGCTGATGAAAATAATAAACAGCAAAGCGAAATGACGTAAATGAAAATTATTCCTGCAATTATTATGAAATGTGTGAAATTGAATAAATAACGTAGAGTAATGTTGATTATGACTTCAATGCAATGATGATATTATAGTAATCTGAATATTTTCATGGGTATTTGTTGAATAGTTCAAAGGTTGTGTTGGAATAAAAAACACTGGTAGGCAAAATGTTTCTGAAATTTCTAGAACGTGAACAAGAATGAAAATGAAATATTTGACCTTTTATCAAGGAGTGTCATTGCGAAACAGGTCTGTAGATTATAACATGAGGTCCTGCTGCAGAACGAACTGAAAGATAATCATTTGCAAGAATTTCTTCTGTGAGGAAACTTGCATCGAATATAATTCATCGATCGTCGTGGTATTAGCCAGAGAAGTAGTTGTTTTTCGGCAGACATTTGCCATACGCTTCTATATGTGATTACTGTTTCAGTAGATACTTCTATGAATAAATAAAAGGCGTAGAGGGTTCCTATGTTTGGAGGAGGCTTGATTTCATTCTGACAAATGTATGTGATACTGATCATGATATGAAAATAATAATGATAATAAATGTATTGTCCAATGGTTTCCCATTCAGAGGACGAAATACACAGTGAAGTTAAAAATAAATACAGAAATTATAAGCAATTTTGATGAGTTTACTCAGTTTACAAAAGGAAATCACATTGACTAAATTTTTATTATGATTAGTATGCATAGTGTAAACAGTTGACTTCTCAAGATTATTTGTTATTGACCTGGGATATTCAAATGAAACGTTTATCTTCGAAGATAGGCGAAGAATATGAAAAAAAAAGTTCTGTAGAATATCATCACAATCAAATGACCATTCAAGATTTTATACAAAAAAGACAAAGTATTTACGTTTCTCTTCAAATTCGAAGTGAAAATTTCTTATCTCTTCTGTCTATGTCATATTCGAGGTGTGCACCATCTAATTCAAATCAGTAATTTTGGGAAGTTTTGTCTGAAACTCTTCTGTATTCTGAACATAACAGTATAAAAAAGGATATCAAATCACACTAGCACATTCTAGTTTGAAGCGTAAAAAGAAATAATATAATTAATTGATTATCACCAATTTCGTTTGGCGTGAATTGGAATCTGAACATCAACGACATGTGTTTTGAACACGACGGCGCTACGTATCACATCGCTCATGTCACATTAGATATTCTGCACAAGCTATTTGGGGGCATGGTAATCTCACGTGGAAGTGATGTGAACTGGCCATCGAAATCGTGTGATAAACCACAAACCACAGTGATCTCTAAAAACAACATAATCCATGCTATCGGTCAAATTCAGCCTTACGCGACAGAGTCATAGAAAATTCAACGTATCGTATGCGCTCCACCCATATGTTATATTCCACACATGATGACATCATGAGGTCTTTCAAACGAATAAAAAATTCTATGTATATTGAAAGGAATATTTTTAGAATGAATTAGGTTTTTAAGAAAAAAAGTTTTTTGGATTTCCACTTCTCCATCATTAAACCTATAATGAGGAAAACTTACAAAGAAAAAAATAACCTAATTACCATAAGAATTCTTCATAAATATATGAAGATCACACACAGAGGTTTTTTTAGATGAGAACTGAAAGATAAAAATTCAACAACTGGTTCCATGTACATGAATATTGCGTTACACGAAAACCGCTTCTTCCATTCAGTTTTATAGTACCTCAAATATTCGTTATGGAATTGAAACAGATACCATTCATTGAAACGCTACACAATCAGATTTATAAAAGAGTATTCATGTAAAATTTCACTTTCACGGATCACTACTATCCTCAATAGGGTACTATGAAGTTTCAGGACAAGACACTTGTCTTGTTCTGTCTTTTTCTTGGCATCAAAACTGCCAGCAACTTCGTTCGTTTGTTTTCAAAGTCAACTTAAAACACTTTGGACAAGAAAATCTCCACATATACTTCAGTCATATCTCCATGAATTCATATCATTTCTTGATATTTTTCAAAATAAGGGTACTTTCTAAGGGTTCTCCTGACTAAAAATTAAATTTTCAATAAATAACTTTTCATAAAGAAATCATTTTTATACTAAGTAATTTTTATACAAAGTTGACTTATCAAAATATGGAAAATGAGAAATTAATCTTTCTAATGTTTTTTACCTGTTTTGTAACTAACGTTACTACAGTTTCGTCCTATAAGGACATTTTCAAACGTTTGAAAATAATAATCTCTAATCACCTAGTAACGGCTACATCCTTCAAGTTACTTATCAAAATATCTGTCCTCTTTCGGTTGTTTTTTTCACCTGTTGCAATTATTTTTATGATTGCTTGCAAGTTACTTGCGAATATCTAGATACGTATTCGCAAGTCGAATACGCGAGCTAAATATTTTGTTTTTTTTCGTTTTTACATTTTTCACTTTATCAATAAAAAAATCTCATTGACAAATATGTACTTGCCATAGGTACAAAGATGGAAATACAACAGGAGAGAGAGAGGACAAAATATTGTTCTTTTGTTGAGATAAATTTAAAAAATGAAATGCTCCAAAAATTGTTTCAATATTTGAAAAAAGTGAAGGGTGATATATTAAAGGGCAATTATATTCAAGAACAATTCATTGAGATACTTTTTTTTTCATTTCTTTCATTTTACTGAATGAACAAAAGTTGTAAAGTTGATTGTGTGAATAAAATACATCTTTATGAAAGAGTTCACCTTATTATTATACCTAATTATAGTTAGTAAAGTATTATCATTAACTTTCACATCAATGAACAACATAGAGTGTAGTATTATTTTTCGATTTATCAAAACCTTCAATTATTTACTTTGTATACAAGTAGGTACGTCTGTCAGTGAAAAGTTATCCCTTCATCTTGGGGAAATATTTCAGCGCAATAAAAAAAGACCATTTCGAGAGACAGAAAGGATGCGGCTTCTAATCTCAAACATTCATCAAATTTCAACGATTACATAAAACCCGAGCAACATATGGCTCAATTTACCGACTTTGTTACTGTCAAATTTTATTGGAGTATGACCTTCTGACATGAGCGCGTGGCCATGCGATTAAATTTTTAAATTAAACAAAAAAAGAGTGAAACACAGTTGAAGGAATAGGAGGAATATATTCTGTTTTGTACGTGTATTTTCATTGGCGATTATACTGTAAAAAACTTTATCTTTCTCTGAGGATTATATCAATCAATTTCATCCAATTCATTGAATACTGAAATGACGTAAATCGGTTAGGAGAAGCAATGAATATTTCGAATGGGAACTCGAAAATTTCACCTTCCAGCGGTTGGATTTGTAACAGCTCCATCTCGAGAACAAAGTCCTAACAGTGATAGAAGAATTAAGTTCACGGAAACTCTAATAGAAATCAAATCAGTTTGATAACTGGTCTGATATGAAAAAATGAACCCATAATCATCAGAGCAATTTTATTATGGCGGCCTCCCAAGGGCATTGATACGTTTTACATGATTAGGCTTTGATAGAAACAATATATGAGTAGAAGAGGTTTTCATTTAAACATTTCATATATTCTTTTCTCATTTTATTTTATACTAGCTTTAACCAGCGGCTTCAGTCGCATTCATTCCGTTGAATAAGAGTCAGTACAATAGAAATGATATGATTATCGTTTTTTAACAATCGCCGAGCTTCAAATGCTTCTCTGTATGTTTGACATTCCTGATCATTGACAATTTTAAGATCTGCAAAGTAGGTAGATTTTCAGATATTTTTTGACAAACAATGTTTTTTCTTGCATAAAAAATAATTATTTTTTATAATATGTATCCTATGTTACTTTTGATACCTCCAAGAACATGTGTACAAAATTTCATGATGATCGATTGAGTAGTTTTCGCGTGAAACCGTAACAAACAAACTTACATTCGCATTTACCTATAATATCAGTAGGGATAGTAGGGATTTAGTATTTTGGCAAACAATTGTACCAAGAAATCCATTTTTATAGAATCAAGTTAAAAATAGGATTGTACTGGAGAAATATGGTATCGTAAAACAATAATTTTTTATTAAAGTTCTCGAGAACAATTATAAAATCAATATAGAATTGGACTGGTATTAACAATGATTTGGATGCCACCAGCAAACAAAATTATCATGTCATTATTCGCATTCCCTAAAATGTGTTCATTATTACAAGATGGGATGGGATGGGGATACTAACAAACGAAATCATGAAGTACCTGAGTATACAATGATACAAGATTGTGAGAATATTCTGAAATAGGTTTGATGAAATATTAGTTACTGGCTTATTTTGTTATTGTATTTTGATTTCTTATCAATATGTCTTGATACATAGCCGGTCGGTTATACGTGAGAGCTTTGTTCAATCAGTCAATCGGCCGATGTGTGAGTCGATGGTTCAAGCCGCAGGAAGAACGTTCGATGTTCACTCGCTATCGTCCAACTCGTGTTAGGAATCACATGTTGAAAGGTAAGACCTCGTTAGTCCTTAGCTGGCACAAGTTTCGATTTCTGAGGGTTGTCGTTGGAAGAGGTGTGATAGCTGGTTAACGGAAAACACATATTTTGAACATATTACGTGAGACAGTAAACACGAGTAGTTTGGGAAGGAACCATTGTCGCTATTCATAAATCTCATTCTACATTTTTTGATGTCTGTGCTTTTGAAGGAGACTATTTTTGTGTACCAGTTTTAACAATTTCATGCATTTCTTACTTATTTCGTGGTCTTTTTGGAAGATATGTTGAATAACACTAGACTTCTTTCGCTTATGAATCCAATTATGTGAAACACGTTCCTGGTAACAAGTTATAGGCCGTTCAGTTTGACTAACATAATTTTGTCGCAATCCTCATAGTTGATTTCGTAAACGAGAGAATATACATGCGTCATTAATTTTTTGTATCCGATATGTGTCGACAAATTAATAGAAAGGAAACGATGTGGCTACCGTTTTGATCATCCTAGCCTTCTGAAAAATCGTTTTCATTTTCGAAATTCACTAATATTGAAAACTTCATTCAAAATTCAAGTACTTGATCAATTATTCTGTGAAACCATTACATTTTTCATCTTCGATATCTTGTAATTCGGATATTTCAATATAAAGAACAGGTTGAAAAAAGCATAAATTTCTTTAGTTGGGAAAACAAATATTTGTGTAGTATAGAAGAATTGAAACCGTAGAAGCCTATCAATAAATGACATATGAAAGTGTTAATTTTGAAAGAATGGTTGATGTTTGAAGACAACAAGTAGACCGTGGTCGAATGGAAATTCTATCCGTTTAAAAAAATATGTTTTTCCGTTAATCAGCTGTCGCCCCCATACGAACGACAACACTCAGAAGTTGAGAAACTTGTGCGAGCTAAGGATTAACGTGGTCTTACCTTTTAACGTGTGATTCCTAACAGGGGTGCAGGATCATCCCAGCTTCAACCAGATACATTCTCTCTAGAAAAATATCTGGTCGAGGCGGGAATCGAACCCACAGCCTTCCGATCGTGAGTCGGGCGAACTACCACTGCGGCCAATTCCATCAACAATAATGGAATACCAAACGTTTCGTCTGTTACTGCGGCATACATCTTCATTGGTATGTTCGTTTTCTGCAAGGACGAAAGTTATATCTCGAAATTTCAGAAACGAATAATTGAATTTGTGAAAAATTATATTGGAGAACACTTATATTTTATCGAAGCTTTCAAGAACATTTGTGAAATCGAGACTTTTGAATCAGTTGTGGAAGTGAATATAATATAAACTTGGTGCTGTAATAACAATGATTTGGATGTCACCAGGAGAATGAAATCATCATATCAGTACTTGATTTCCTAAAATGTCTCATTATCAAAAAAAAGCATTTGTGGATACTAACAAATGAAACATGAAGTGATACTGTCAACCGAATGCTAGTTGTGAAAATATTTCAAAATAGATGTGATAAACATTTTTTTCACACTACGGTCTCTTTTTGCGCATTTCGCTTATATCAGCATTATCAGAAAATTATTAACAATTAAGTTAGGCCCTTTTATGTAACTACATCTGAAAGAAAAATCACCTTGCAAAATGAGTGTGATTAAGAAAAACAACATTATTGAATGATTTCATAGTAATGGTTATTCTGGCACTTTGTTACTGTATTTCAATTTCCAATTCATATGAATTGGTACCGAATATTTCTGTAATTTCTTCCTGTTATTATTACCTAAGATAGCAAACAACAAGTAGTTTGAAAATGAATTATTGTTGCTTCTCATAGATTCTACATTTTTCAATCTCTGTACTTTTCAATGCGACTAAAAGTCTGGTTTTGAGGGATCATTGTAGAAGCATTGAGTGCGAGCTATCGTCCAAACAAGAGCTCTCATTCTGACATTGATTGTGCATCTAAGTTAGAAAATCCTCATTATACATACTTTTGATTATTGAAAGATGATCTGACGCCATGAAAATCAATAAAATCATTTTTAAAATCCCAAGTGCTTTCTTTCAGATATCACATTCTTTTTCTACTAACTTTGATTGGTGCCTTCCTCAATATGACTAACGTGTTTCATTTCTATTGTTTTGTATAGATATCGAAGTGACTGAGTTTTATTTCAGATAATCCCTGAACATTATATGATATTTTGATATTTTTTTCAACTCATCTGATATTCGTTTTCAAATTTCTGTTGTGTCCCAAATATCTATCTAAAATTTTTATGACTACTTCAGGTACATTTACAAGTTAGGAACATTTCTCCCTTCTTGTTTTCTCAGAACGGTTCATTATATTTCTCTCATTACCTTCCAATGGATTAGTCCCAATTAACTGAAAGGCAGCCAGAAGAGTAAATGAGAATGCAAATTTAGTCAGGTAGAGAACAGCACAGTTCACCAAAATTCAGAATATATAATAGCCAAAGTTTCGTATGGTCCTTTGTTACCAAGTTCCCTAATGAACATTTCATCAATAAAATGTGCTCCTAGCACAGCCATAATTAACAAAGAGCCACTACTGTTCCGCATGAATTCAATAATATTTTACCCCAATTGTTCAAAGTTCAATCATTTACATATATAATTATTTTACATGCATCAAAGAGGAGTTGCTGAAATGTCTCTATTATGGTCTGGAAATATTGAAATTTCACGCAGATTTGGATTGCACTAATTATTCCATTTCTATCCTAATTGTTCTCTTTGTTCGAAATAATCGATTCATTTATAACTCAGGTCAGTGTGCATCGGGAGGTCGCAAAAGTTGGCTCAAAATATACGAAATAGCTCATTGCTGATGGACTAATGAGATTATCTTAGACTCCAAAAGATTGTACATCAATTATATATTTAATGTCAAAACGAAGAGGGTAATTTTCAGAAGTGGCGTGTAGAACTACTTACATTTTTCAAATATATTTATTTTTTTGCATTTTCAATGTTTTTTCACGAAGAAGAAGAAGAATATATTCATTGAAATAAGTAATCCTAATACACAAACTTGAAATGTAAATATTGTTCAAAATTGAAAATAAAAATTTTTAGTTTGAAAAATAACGACATATGCTATTATATATACATTACAATATAGGTGCAGCTCCAATACAATGATAAAAACCAGAAAACAACATACAAATACTATATTCATTAATATTATCTTATCAAGTATTATTCTATCTAGCATTATGGATGGATTTCAATTACTGTTTTTTAAAAATACTTAATGATGGACCCTTTGAAAAATAAAGAACTCATGGCACTTCTCCGATTTGTTCTGCATAAATGCAAATTAGTATGATTTCTTGTGGCATATTTGTGCACTTCTGAATTTAAACTAACAAATTCAGAAAAATATGGAGGTGATAAGTTATTCAG
>WOGO01000285.1:1621-25945 GCA_015342085.1 Leptinotarsa defecta
GTGTGAATTGTTTTCGGCCCAAATGTGATTGTTGTGGAAGTTAATAATTGAATTGCGAGAAAAATAAGCTTCATCTGTAAACAATATTCGACTTAGGAAACCTGAATTTCTTCTTATTTTATCGCGTAACCAATTAGAAAAAGCTAGTCTCACAGGCAAATCTCTGGTCAATAGAGCTTGCACACATTGCATGTGATAGAGATATAGCTGCTGGGATCTTAAAATCTGCCACACTGTGACATGGGTAATATTCACTTCTTCAGCTATTTTCCGAGTACTGGTATGAGTATTTACTTCAATCTCATTTAAAACATCTTCTTCAATTTGAACTGTTCGTACCGTTGCAGGTCTCCCAATGACAACCGTCGATCTTTTGAATCTGCATGTTTCAGGAAGTCGTGCATGGAGACGTACAAAAGTTCTTCTATTAGGCACTACACGCTGAGGAAATCTTTTATGGTAAACGCGTCTTGCAGCATTCGAGTTTCCCTGAGCCATTCCATAACATAAATGCATATCTGCCATTTCACTGTTAGTAAATTGAACCATGTTTTACAAAAATGGATCGAAAAATAACCACTAAATATACTTTTTATAACAATTATAAATTGAAAGCTTATAAAGTTGACAACAACTGTCAAGTTGTTTATTAAATGCTGCAATCGTTTTCAAAGGCAACCCTTGATTATTATTTATGGTATTTTCAGAAGATGCGAAATTCAATGATGCGGCGGCTAGACGGTTGTGTTGAAGCCGAAGGAGACCATTTCCAACACTTGATTTAGTGCAATTCGTTAGTCTAGATGTTTATGTTGTTTAATATTTGTCGTTATTGTTACATAATTAGTAATGAAAAATTGTTAAAATAATAGTTTTCAAAAGAAACATTCAATTCCCCATATTATTCCTCATGAAGTTCAGAGATATGCGATTAGGTCGACTTTTTTTTCTTAAAAACTAAGCAAGATACAAAAAAAATTCAATAGACAAAAAAGTTGTATTTCTAATTGCCTAATCCATAGAAATAACAGAAACGTTCGGGCTAAATCAGCTCCTTAATGTTATAAATACCACTGCCAAATTACAACAAAATAGGTAAAGGATATTTAAGATATTTACGAATAACTTTTTTTTATTTTTATTTTAACACCTTGTATCTTGAGAACGAAGGATTTGCGGACCCATGTTTATATGAACATTTCGTCTTGAAATTACCTAAAAAATCGTCTGTTAAATTTATGGTTCATAATTAATTAACACCCTGTATAAGAAAAACTTGGTTTACAAAAGCTATTTGTAATGATCCAACAGTAATTCGCAATCATGTTGTCATCTCATTATTGACCCTAATCAGCTTCTCTATATTTCGAACATCTTGATGAAACTTTCATCATTTGAAGAAGATATCTTTCTATGTGAGTCGTGATCATTTTGTGTAGAAGGAGAAACTTGTAGCACGGTTTTATCGCCAGAGTATAGGATTGGTCGAGTAATTTATAACACATTTGGGTGAAACCATTTGTACCGGTTGCTTTTATTAATCCCATTTATATCAACAACGCAGAAAAACAATAATTCTGATGGTTTGAGAGATCCCGTCGAATCATTGGTGTCTGATGCTTGAAAAGGGGTCTTTTCTCATTCGCCAAAAATCTCAAAGACGTCATGCATATCAAGAATTTTTAAATGTATATTCACCACAGATGTTACGGAAAATATTGGGATCGTTTTTACATATATTTCTTTATGGGGACATTGTATCAAAAAAAGAATTAGTAGAAGAATCACTAGCTTTTATGAAAGCTGAGCATTACTAGTACACAAATATGGTTAATAGCTGTATCTCAAAAACTAGAACTTTTGGAAAAGGAAATATGGAAGATTTGACATCAGCGATCTCGAATTATTAACCAATAGCTACGAAATTCCACGCAACGGAAAAATAATTGAATTTCATTTCCTCAGTAAATTTTTCAGTGGATTTACCTTGTGGAATATTTGAAAGTTATTGTAGAGCATTTTTTAAAGACCTTCATCATCCATTCAATATAATAACCCAATCTATCAGAAGGTGGGAGATACTTAGATGAATAGCAATAGAATTTTATTCGAAAAAACAATGATATTTTTCGGCTACTTACGTGAATTTTCAAGAGCTCACTAAAAAAACAATTGGGTTCCACTGAAAATCAGTTTGAAAAAGCTAGATAAAAATAATCTGAACTTTCACATTCTGGTTAAGAACTTCTTAAACAAACGAGGTTCAAAATATTATTGTTTGGACTTAATTGTTAAGAAACTGAAGATTCATAACATATAATATGGTACGTTGGGAGAAAAATAAACTGCAATTCCTTTGTGCATATCATTAGTTCGGATTAGTTCGAAGACGATTATGGATACTAACAATCGAAACGTCGTGAATTAACTTGGTTTGGAATCTTTTTGATTTTCAGTTTTAATTTCTTGTTAATAATTTTTTTAATTTTCATCTGGTGTTAACAGTTTAGTTTTCTTTTTGATTTTTGGTTGTTGCTTGTATTTTATTTCATTGTAATTTCGGTTTTTTTGGCTTAATATAATTGTTATTTTTCAGCTAATCTCTTTTATATTTTTTATAGATTCTTTCAGGTATTCCAAATCTATTTATGTCATATTAGACAATGGAAGTCCGAACTAATGAAATGCACCAAGAAACATTGTCAACTACCTTCAAACAAATGCAATTCTTTTTATTCGTTTCACAATCTGAGTTTACAAATAGCAGAAAATCATTACACGTTTGATAATCATATTGAACGAAATTGCAAATTCAAATAACACAAGTGTCTGGTTGGAAATATGTTGAAGTTCTTCATGACAGAATAACTTTTATTTCTAAAAATCCACAATATTACTCCGAAAAGTTGTTGAAAATAATAAATTATATTTCATTTCAGCAAACAAGATTATCCGGTTATCCAATTACACACATTATTGTTTGTAATTCACTATCTGTGAAAAAACGTCACATATTGATTTCATGACGATTCAAGTCGCGGAATGCAAACTTTTTTCAGAGGTGCTACCTTAGTTTTACTACAAATTAACTGAATTCTGACCGTTTCATCAGGACAAACAAATCTGAAATAAACAACGGCAGCAAAGCCAAGCTCAAAGCTACCTGAAAAACCATGAATATCACATGACTTGAATTTGGTTAGTGTTAGTAAGTCATCCTAATTCGAAAGTCCATAGATACTGTATATGAGATGCTGCGCAAAAATACAAGTAGGGTGATTGCTAGCCCATTTACGTAGATGAAAACCATCACTTTTTACTAAATAGATCATTTCTGTTTGAATCTGGGTCAAATTTTCAGGGTATGATGTCATCCACGTAGGCATTTTTTGTTAGAACCTGAGCATCAATGAGAATTTTCTTCTCCTCCTGTGCTAGCTGATGTGGAATTCTGAGGCTCAGAAATGAAGAACTAGGAACTCCAAAATTCATAAAACTTGAACCTTTTCATTGGTCTTGAATCTCGAAACGATACGCTGATAATTACGATGATGTGCAGCGACAAAAATTCTCAAGAAGAGATGTTTCATTAATGTGATTTAATCTGCCGATACTTGATGAAAATCCGTAACGTACCCAAGAAACACTTTATTTTGAGATTTTTAATTTTACAGTTTCACAAAAACGCAACACATGTTTCGCTATACCTACAATAACTAGTAATAACCCGAAGACGATTGATATTAACAATCGAAACGTCATGAAGTAACTTGGCTTGAAATCTTTTGATTTTCATTTCATTTTCATTGCTCAATTTTCAATTCTTTGCCTAGTTTTTATTTTATTGTAATTTCATTTCAGTTTTTTTTAATCTGTTTAAAATCTGTTTTTCCGTTCAACCAGCTGTCGCACCACTACGAACGACAACCCTCAGAAGTCGAAACTTGTGCAAGCTAAGAATCAACGAGGTCTTACCTTTTAACGTGTGATTCCTAACATGGGTTGGACGATAGCAAGTAAAAATCTATCGTTCAGACTAGGATTTGAACCACCGACCAACACGACAGTCAATTCGAGTGCGTGAACGCACCTACGTTGAACAATGGAAGTCAGAACTGATGAAATTTATTTAAACAAATGAATATTCCGAGAACGGTTCATTTTTGGTATAAGATGTATTCCATAAACTTATATTTAAGTTATACCACGCAATCAAAAATATGAACATATACAGGGTGTTATATTTGAATTAAGGAAGTTGGTAGCCATTTTCGTCAAAGTAAGTCATTGATTTAATAATGATCAACTTACGTTGTTGTTGAAAAATTGGTCATTCCGTTCTGCATACTGCGAGAATACCGTATTTGATGTTATTTTGGAAAAGTTTCAAGTCTACATGAAATCAAATATGTCAGTTATATTGGCCGTCCGATTTGCATGACAGTTATTCAAAATAAGAGGCGCTACATCAGTCTACAGACATCTTACTAAATACTTTATCTAGGAAATGTCACATTCTGTTGAAAATGTATTTGTCAAGAAACAACAATGTATTATAGCAAACAAAGATGGAATTCGATTTTTCTATCGGATGCAATTTTCAAAAGAACAATCATTCCATGATTACGTAGAAGCAATAAATCATTTGTTTGATTTCATCATCTGAAAAATAAACCATTTTTTACATTCCTAACAACACAGCCTATTTATGAAGATATTTTTCCGTTTCAGCAATTTTATTATTTTCAAAACCTCATTGTTGAATTGGTTGTGACTCGTTTGTCGCTTTATCGACAGTCCATTATGATTTTTGGGTCATTATATTTCCTGAAACGAGGTTCACAATGAATGTTGTTGGTTATCCACAAACTTAGAGAAGGGACTTCAATAGCTCCCGCTGAAAGCCGAGAAAGTTGCACAATCTCTCCTAATTGGGGCTTCAGAAATATCTCGTATAATGTTGTGGAACTAATGAGAATCGAAGTTTCCGCTGGAAATTGTAATCATGATCTCTGGTATGTCAGCCATGCAAGACTCAAATGTCACTTGAGTACCTGATTGTTCAGTGTTACCAAAATTTCAAATGAAATAATGATTTATCATTGGTCTAAACTTACATGAATGAGTCATTTCCAGGTATCAAACTCTGTAGTATTCGGTATTGAGATTGAACCAAACCAACCTGAAACCGTTTTGATTTCCTACAATGTCTAAAATACAAAGATGTTACATTGCTCTGGACATGAAGATATTGAAAGTTCAACGATTAACAAGTAAACATAATTTACTTTTTCTTCTCTCTCTCTAGAAAATACAAGATGATTGATAACTGTGTAACTGACATTCCTATAGTGAAGTTTACTATTATCTTCTATTGAATTAGGTTTCATTTCAGTGCCAGCTTCAGTAAGAAGTGATATCTTTTATTGTCATCGTAATCTTCAAAATATCATGCATTATTCACATTTGAAGTAAAAATAATATGCTTTAATTGGTGAAAAAAGATAACGTGTAGCTTGTATGTTTGTCACGTTCCTTTCCTGTCAACTTAACGCTCAACACATAACTTTTCTCTAATTCAAGCACTATTTCCAAATATCAGACCTGCAATACTATTCTTGACTCGCGTTCCACCAACCAAGTTGGCGTCTCCAGGAGAAAACTTATGATATTTTTCAGTTTTTTCCTTGGTTGGTGAAACGCGCGCCAAGAATAGTATTACAGTTCGGATGTTTGAAAAAAGTGCTATTTTTAGAATAATTCTACGCCAGAGGTTCCAGCTTCACCTTTCATCAATTCTTTTTCTAAAAAACAATGTATTATTTCCATTCTACAAAAGACATTATTTTTGTGGAAAACTCAATACTTTCTACTGGGTTTGGGTTTATAACCTTCCACAATTTGAAAAAAAAAGGCTGAATCCATAGAGAATTTACTGAAGTGTAATGAAGAGCAAACTGAAAAGATCACTCCGAAAAGTTACTGCGTAAGGTAAACCGAAAAGTCCGATCAGTCATAAATTTTGCTAAATACAAATTGGAAAAATAATTGAAAAATCAAATATTAATATTCAGTTTTTTAGGTGGTTGAAGTTTCGTAAATCAATCCGTTTTCGTTTTGAAAAACTGAAATTCACTCTCGCCATAAACTGTCATAGTTCTAAGACTCATACACTAGTTGAATACATTTTTGGTGCTTCCAAAATCATGAGGTGATAAATAAGGTTATTTATCTCCTATTGTACATTATTTTCGTTTTTGGCTTACTCTAAATTTTTGAAAATCTTACCATTTCAAGTGATTCAATGTAAAACTATTTTTGTAAATTCCATCTTGTAAGCATCCAGATATATTTTTTCAATATAAATCTTCATTTTGCCCAATCAATATCTCATGTATAAGGAAAGTGACAACGGGTTTCCAGATTTTTCATTGCCAGTGAGTGTACTGGCAATGAAAAAATGAAAAAAAAAGTGATCGTGTTACCATTGCAGATCCTGGACGAAATGTAACGAGAAAAGTATCGATCAAACCGTGAATGAGTGTCAAATGCAGACACGAAAAGTAATCGAAAGCAACAAAAACGCAAGAAGATGTGGAGAAAATCGCAGATTTATAGTTTGGGTTGGAAAACTATGTGTTCAACAACTAACCTAAACCCTAAGACAGCTATAATCCTTGGATGAGATTTTGTTAGCAGTATGTTCAAAGTTATGGAAGTGTGCAGTTGTTTGTTGTCTGAGAAGTCTGAAAAGTGTTTTCAAGCTATCTCGTACTTTCATTCAGGTAATTCCAGTGAGGTACATTTGTGTCATTTTACAATGCATTCAATTCCAAGTAAATTAATCTTTCTCTTCTATGAAGTTCTAGAATAGACAGCAATTTTTATGCTAAAGTACCTAGATGTTTGTATTCTTTGAAGATGTAATTAACGACACAGATAGTTGTTTGAAGTCAATCATAACAGTCAACTAAAAATAATTCAGTTTCTTTTGTGTTTTTTTTTATTTGATCCTTCATTTGAGTATAAGGAAGACAGTTAAGTAATTTCTGGAACAAAATTACAAATACGGTTAAGAAGTGAAATGGTATTTTCACTTGTTTAGTATTCTTTCATGATATTTTGCATATATGTTAACAGAAATTTATCAAACTCGTTGTCGAGAACGACATACTTCTGATATTTTTGCAGAAAAGATTATCCTCATTCTTAAATACTGAATATTCTTGATACCCATATTTTACTTTTATTTATAAGACATTTCTCATTTTTGTTCATATAAAATGAATATTGATTCGTTAATTCAATTTCTCTTCAGTTATCGCTCCCACTTTCATTTGATTTCAGTCCCAACTCTATTCTGGATTCAATTTCTGCATTACCCTATTTTTTTATAACTCTCTACACTCATTTAGCTTCTCATATTTCTTATTAAACATCAATCTTTCATCTTCATCCTTGATTTGCAGTTATAACTAATGTTTCAGTTTGTCCCCATACATTGCTTACTTTTTCATGTTCATCAGTGGTCGGAATATCATTCGAATTCTTTTTACTTTCATTTGGATTAGCCGATATTTTTTTCATTGCAAGCCTCAATATTTTGTACTAGATTTCTCTGTATGTTATTTCCAGTAGAACGTATCCCAAGTTAAAGTACAAAGACTCAAAAAAAATGGGTTCAATTGTGTTATCATAAATCAAATGAAGTACAAAACTCAGAGTACCAATCGAAGTATCAATTACTCAACTTCTGACAGAATGAGTTCAGATATCAAGTCTAACAATTTCTTGAATAGTCAATTTTCCTTCAATGTATCCAATATCAAATGTCTCGAGCATGAGTTATTCTATCTGTCGGATCACGTTCCTTGTTTGATTTTACTAGAGACATTTTGAAAAATAGTAATTGCTCTATCTCTTTGGACTGAATTGGCCACTTGAGGTTTTTTACGTGCCACGATTCACCAAAGAGATTCGGAAAGATTTCTGGACTGCACAACTATTTGTCAGAGCTGAATTTCGATTCTTGTGGAACTAACTGCTTCGCGACTGTTTCCGTTTTTGTCGGTTGAACATTTCCGGATGAAATATCGATAGAGACGTAGAAGGTCGGTGAGGAATATTTTCTGAACGTTCAAGTTTGGAAGCGACCTATTCGAAGAACGCCCGTCCGAACAAATTATAGGTAACCAATTTCAGATACGTTGAGAATATATTGAATATTTTTTTCCCAAATGAGTATTACTTTTACTCATTCGTATTATAAGTTATTAGTTACTTGCCATTGGAACCAGGATTTTTGGTGTGATGGATCTCCACAGACCTGTAAAAATTGTGCAAAAATTTATGATCCCAAGCACTCAATTGAATGTTTATAATTTTCGAAGTTCTTTCTTGAAACCTTCACAAAAATGGGACATACTAACTCACAACTTGCCAAGCTTCACCGTCAGGATAGGAAATGAAGAAATTGCACTTGAAAAAACGGTCAAGTACCTCGGATTCCCTATTGATAGTTTTTGGAAATGTAATATTCACATTATGGAACTCTCAAAGAAACTGATGTCCCTTATTTACAGGTATTACCAATTCAAAAACTTCATTCCCTTCCTCAAACTAAAAATACTGTATCATGCTATCTATGTGGCCATTTCCACATTTTACCTCTAGAAATTTCACAAAAAAATATTGAAGGCTATGTTAGGAGTCATTTTCATATATTCCAGCAACTAGTTAGTAAAAACGCGAACGTAATGGACATCACAAAGCTGTATGCAATAAACATAATGATATTTTATGTCGATGAAAAATTTGGTGTACACACCTAAATTATATCTACATACATTGACATAAAATACACTTACCATGAGCTGGAAAAGCAACTGGACAAAGATACTTTGCTTATATTGAAACTGAAAAAATGGTTGATTTCTTCTAAAAGACACACAATTTATGCCATTTCATAAATTGTGGTTGGGCTGTTTTTTCGAAGTTGAACCTAAGAAAAACTTCATTTTTAGTGTAAAATTCCATGTGCTGGAAACAGTTGCTTTCAAAATCACCAGACAATGTAAAAGTCATAATACCATGTAAAAATTTCCACGATACTGTCATCTCTTATGTACTTTCCAAAATATGTTTTGATAATAAACACCACTGTTGATTTAAAAAAAATGTTTTTGAATCATCGAGATATTGGTTAGAGACGTTTTAGATTAAATGAAATCTCAAATACTATCATTGAAAAATTCAATTTGTTAGGATCGAAATGAAACACTTTCCGTACCAAAAATGGAATGATCGTTTGTGAAACAGGAAAAAACCACCTCTCATCCCTTCCACCTTGGATCAATTTCCAAGTGAGTGGTTTTTCCGTTATAATAACTATACTTCGTATCTTTTCTGATAATCACTAAGCATTATCAATTCCTGGTTGATTGAGCGAAAACAATCATACAATAGAGAAACTATGGAAACAAATTTATGTAGTTGTTGTTTTATTGATATTGTCATTTGTATAAGTTTATTTTATAAACTCGTCAACAAAATCATCTGGAAAACACGGAATTACATCGTCGAATTGAGTTTTGTGAATGACTGCTGATGGAAAGTCTGGAAGATCCACAGTTTCTCGACAAAATTTATTATTTGATTGTAATAATATTCACTGTTGAGCTCGTAAAAATCCACACCTTGCCAGTGACTGATATTTCCAAGAGGGTTTGAATTTTAACGTTTATTGTACCACAAAGCACAATAGGATTCTGCGTTTGATATATTTGAAAAAAAATGTATTGTTCTGTCCTGTTCTTCATTATTGTCCTGACGAAGGTTATACCTTTACCGAAAGCTTGACAAATTAAAAAGAGTTCTCTTTGTAACAGCCCCACCCACAATCATAGTGCAACCCCACAAAAAACTGATTTATATGGTTGATATGATTCTGAAAGCAATTTTTACATTTGAATAAATTCTGCATGACTTAGGTGTCGTATCCTTGACTTATGCTAAAGAAGAGGAAAGTATAGGAACTGAAGGTGGATCATCCCCATTTATGATAATGTCAGACTCTAAAAGATTTCTATCCTACTGGTTGATATTATTGATTTGAACGTCAATGATTGACGTAAGATCTTCTCAAGTAGATAATCTGGGTAAGAGTTATCGGTAAATAAGTGGAAACGTATATTGAAATTCCTTAAGTGAAAAGAAGGATAAAAAATCTGTAGAATGCGGTTCATTTGCTTGACCAAGTTAATTTTTGTTGATTGCTAATGGTATGACCAATAGTTCAGAAACCTACCAGAACTGATAGGCTTGCGATACCAATCTATGAGTAAAGTATTATCTGGTGTTCTGACTACCTTAGTGTCAAGGAAAGGAACCCATTGTTCGTTGTTTTCAGTTCCGGTGGTGATTTGTATGTAATGATCTATTTGAGAAGTACCCGCTTCCTGGACGTTACGGATAAAGTGGCAATCACATTGTTGTTGTCATTATAAATATTGGAATCTCGGTAGGTATGGTTTTGATAAATTCAGATGATCATTACCATAGCAGCGAAATAACGACTAATAGCTATTTCGATTTTTGAATGTTTGTATGGCTTTTGATCGCAATTTTCTAAGCGATAGTAACTTTGGACGCCTTCCGAAATCTCTAATGCAGTAGCTGCTGCTACAGCATGATTATTCCATGGAAAGTCCAGGTATGAAAACGTTCTTGATTTTATCTCAAAATGGATGGATATATAAAGAAATGGAAGGGTATTACAGGAGATCTAATTTCAACTCATTTGGCGCAAAAAATTTGTATCTGTCAAATTATCTACTTTGCGGAGCATATACTAGAGGTGTTATAGTGCCTTGATTTTTCGTCGCAGGGTTATTGATCACTCTATATACACGATTCATTCACAAACAACATTGAAATTGCCAAGACAATCCAAAAAATATAAGATAACAAAAAAATGGTTGTGAAACGTTAACTTCATTATTTTTATTTCGAATTCAACAAAAGGCATTTGAATGTACTAATAATTTCAAACAGATCAAATCCCTTCAAAATTAAAAATTGCACGAATCATCATCATCATCATCGTTTATTTACACAAAAGAAAAACAGCAACCATAATAAGGCTATACATTTTGCAAATAAACAGTGGGAAACCCACAGAAGCAACAGGTGTTGCTTGTGCGTGGTGTAAATAAATTTTTATAACTTCAGATACTAAAATTAATAATGAGTATAAGGTTAACAAAAGGGTGAAATAAATATATACAGAACATTCAAAAACTTTGTAGACGTGTAAGTAGATATAAAATTAATCATATGTGGTATAAATAAAATAGATTAAAATATCCATTATAACAATCATAAGAACATCCGAGACTTTTATGTATAAAATGAATCACATGTATAAGAAAAATCATTCGGATCACAAAACAATTGGACACGTGTAAGGATGAAATAGATCACATGGGAGGTGTAAATAAAATTTCTTACAAGTTGGAAATTGTCTTGCGAGAGCGTAACGGTGAGTAATTTTTTTTTTTATTTGAATAGAACATTTCAAATGGCATCATCAAATATTTGACCATTGAATGTCCATTAAAATTATAATGTGAATGAGAATTTGGAATTTTCTGTTTACCTTTCCATATTTAATATGAATAAGAATCATAATGTTCGAAATGTTTCACATATATAGGAAAAGAAAGTATTTTATTTTTCTACATGGTTGACAGTGGAGGGAACGCGTCCGAAAACAGTTGTTTTGGAATCGCAGGCTTTCAGGACTCGCAGGCAATGTTTACTTGTCGAAAGAAACAGTATTTTTCGTACATGTTAGCTTAATTACTATGGTATTCCTCTATCCGGAAGTCGGGTCATAGTGTGCATCGTAACAGTTGAATTTTTATTTGAAATATTACCAATCCAATATAATGTTCCACTTATTTCAGAAAGAAACTCAAAACTCTTCCTTAGTTTGTTGATCTGGACTTAACTGCATTTGCGCCGTCTGAGTTTTTCAAACGAAGGAAATAAAATGGCAGAAAAATATGCTATTAGTTTCAGTTGCACCAGTCTAGTGTACGAAACGTATCATCATAATTTACATTTATTGCTCCATTTCGAAAACTGAAATTAAAATTGTCTGAATTTAGAGAGGATGTTTCCATAAAAATGGCAATTGAAATAAAGCTCGGCAGTTACAGATGATTGAAGTGGAAATAGGTTTGAAATGTGAAGATAAAAACAGTCACGATAATGGAGCTTTCTTGTTCAAGATTATGTTTTTAGTAAGTAAATATGAACATTCATGGATTACCAATCATATTTATTGTATTGAGGAAATTAGTCAGAATCATTGAACCTATATAAATATTTGTATAAGAATCTCCGGATCTGTGCAAACAGAATTGAGGTTCTATCCTTACTGAAACGTTTGTTTATTCACTTTCCATTATTCCACATTAAACTGTGGAGAATCCATCGATTCCATTTTGAGAGCAATCGGAAATGGGAAAAATTCGTTGTGCTAATTTCAATTCGATTTGATATAAATTCTCAGTAAATAAAAAGTTACAAGGTTAGTTCAAAACAAAGGTGCAATAAAAGATAGGTCGTAGCCAGGTCTCAGTGAATAAAAAGTTACAAGGTTAGTGCAGAACAAAGGTACAATAAAAGATGGTCGCAGCCACCTACGAAATTGTTTTGAAATCGAAATAATTTCGGAGTTATGTTTAAAAATATTTCATATGCAGTTTCGTTTTTCTATTGAAATTTGAAAAAAATTTTTTATGAAAACGCTCATGGGTCGCACGGTAGGCAGTCGATTCGATGTGGGTGCTTTGTTCACTTACTCAAATCGACCGCCGTGTTGGTCGCTGGTTCAAGCCCCAGACTGAACGATCGATTTTCACTTGCTATCGTCCAACCCGTGTTAGGAATCACACATTGAAAGGCAAGACCTCGTTAGTCGTTAGCTCGCACAAGGTTCGACTTTTAGGGTTTTCGTCCGCAGGGGTGCGAAAGCTGGTTAACGGAAAAACATATTTTAAACAGATTTTCAAACAGAGTTTATCACTTCAGTTCAATAATTTTTCACCAAAGCAATTATACTGTGAGCTACTAAAATACATGAAAAAGTCTTTTCCAAAACAATGTACTTTATCCAGAATCCTGAAAGGAATGATGAAAAATGCCAATGCTCGCTATACATATAATAATATTCATAAAATTACCTTCTTCCCTAACAAATCGAATGAAAAAAAGGAGTAGTAATCATAAAGGTTATAGGTGCAGCCTTGAAATCTAGCGCTTTATTAAATTTTTCATGGCAAATCCTATGAAACTATCTTATGTCATCAAAAAATTCAAATACTGTGTGAAAGTTCAGATGAATATTTAGGAATATTCCAGCAAGTCAATGTGATCCCAAAAATTCATTTAATGACTTAAATAAAGGTTGGTACAGTGAGAGAGGAAATTGATAAATTCAATATAGAAGAATATTAGAAAAAATTTACATTTTCCACACCTTGAAGATTTTTCTGTCCTAGAACCAACTTTGTAAAGTGAAATCTTTAGGAAATGTAAAAAGAGTTTCTGTATGTGTTGAAGGGGTTTTGTGCCTATGTTCATAAGCTGGTTGTACATCGAGAAATTCTGTACAAATGAAGTCATTCGCTAAAACTATATATATATTGAAGTCAATAAATTTCGATTTGTGGTGAAAAAATATGGATATGAGCTAATTGATATCGTGCTAAAAAAATATGGGTATGAGCTAAGTGATATCGGATATGAGCTAATTGATATCGAAAGATTGATTTCGCTGTAAAATATTCATAGTAGCGTTGAATTTATTCGACTTGCCTTGAATTTCTTTTTTGATAAGCAAATACTCGTATTATGGCAAATATTTTCTTTCTTATTTTATCGAAAACTTACTTGTCAACGGCAAGTGAGTTGAGATTACTAGCAAGTGTGTTAGTTTTCTATGGTGGGGCCACTTAACCCAATACACGTGTATTGTATAAGTGTTCTCGAGTATCTCATTCTTGTACAAGTCGGAAAACCGAATATCTTGCGTTGAGTAAGATAATTTCCAGAAATGAACGGTGAAATATTATGGAATGGATATTTTCAATTATACTACCAAGTAATGAATAAAGACGTTTCATTATCGTCAATCACGCAAGTACTGTTTACAAGTAAAGGGATTTCAGCGAAATATTTCTATTTGTGGGTGTAAGTCGTCTGATTCTGCATTAATTTCATGCAGATATTTTTGGCACAATGTATGTTTCAATGACTATTGAAATATATCCTCAGTATACCCATATGTGTATAAATGGCCCTATTTCAGCAGAATATGGTTTACTGAGGATAAACTATAAAACACACTTTTGTATATTTTCCATTATAGTTCTATATTTTTTAACTAGTTTCGGTCATTACACCACTTTCAAAACCAGTGTATCCTGAGTGAACATGAATTTTCACAAAATAAACAAGTCGTCAATCAAATTAGAATATGGTTTAATGAATTCATAAAGTCAAGCGAGCTAAAAATAAAGGGAAAGCACCTAACAACAGGGCTATGTGAACTTTTTTAACGTTATAATTTGACATTGGTGAAATATCAATGAATAATTGATAGCTTAATGTTGAAAGAAATAAATTGATGGATGTAGCCGTTACTACGTGGTAGAAGATCATAATGAAGAAAAGAGAGTTTAAACTTTCTATGTTTTTCACCACTTTTATTTGTAACTAACGTTACTGCAGTTTTGTCCTACAAGGACATTCTCAAACTTATAAATTAAACTAATAATGGTTGATTACATTAGCTCTTATTTAGTTACCCTGTAGGTAATAATAGAGGTACTGGGCTTGATTGAGTACCTGAATTTTATTTACTAGTTACAATGCTGATATGCTAATTTGAAAACCGGTGAGTAAACTAAATCGATTTGATCATTTAACAGGTTGCACCCGCAATGTTTATGCTTCTGAATTTCCAGGGATTTCAAATAATTGAGTTTGCAACCCTTCCTTGCATTGTGTGAAATTTCCGTATCGTACAGATTCGAAAACTTGTGGTTGCATGCCAATGAATGGTTTGAAAACGTCGAATAATTTTTTCTCAATCTGAAGAACCTTTCATGTTCAGCATACCATTTTTAGAAATTTCGACCACATTGTCCACATAAACACTGTTACACTCTGAATACTTAAGCTTATAAATTCTCTCCAACTTGTCCACCTTATCTTTATCATTGAAAAGGAACTCAGATTAACCTGGCATATGGTCTAAATGCCACTTCCACATTGTTTTATCCGAAGAAACCCGCAATTATCTCTATTCTGTTTCTAAAATATGTTAGTTACCCATTTCTTGATGTCTGATTGTTTGACCTGGGGGTATATTGAGCACTCTACAGGGGTGCTATATAAGGGCTAACGTAATCAACCATTGTTAGTTTAATGTATAAGTTTGAAAATGTCCTTATAGGATGAAACTGCAGTAACATCTGTTACAAATAAAAGTGGTGAAAACATAGAAAGTTTCAATTCTCTTTTTTTCGTTAAAAAAAATTATTTTATGTGTTCAAGGTATCATCGACATGGATTGAGAAATAACACATAAGATAGATTCTGGAGTATTGGAAGAGAGGATGTGTTAATAATAACACATTAATTATAATTAATTATATGGCTAATTGTATTGACAATATATTTTTTATTTCTTCATTAAAAGTGTAATGAGCATGATCTTATAATAAAAGGTTTCTGCTTGTGATAAATCAAACTCGTTTTTGAGATTTCCGCCACCAACTCCAAAACTAATGCCAGTTTCATTATTTTTTAATTTCGTCAAAATTATTTTTTCATCCATATAACTTCAGAGTATATAGCAACTGAATTTGCCTCTTTGGATACATTAAGAGTATTTCTATCTTATATATTCATTAAATTATTATTATCATTCTTCAAATTTTATTTTCTCCAGCTTATCACTATATAATGTCGCGATGCGATTTTTGGCTAATTTTTCTGTGCGAATTCATACTGAATCAAAGAGCTGCAGAAATGGCTCAAAAATGAACTCGGCATTTGGAAAGATGGTGTTGATGAACGTATTTTTTGATGTTGGTTTGCGAAATTTTTCTCCAGATATTTCAGCCTCGGAGATTAGCTACAAAGTGGTCGACTTACCTACAGTAATCAAGGACGAGAATTTGAGGACCCCACTTTTAGATGGATTAAAACGTATAGGAAACGTAAAAAACCTCTAAAAGTAGGTGTTCCAAGATTTGAACGATTGACAGAAATTATTACATTTCAAAGTCTGTTCTTCTTTTATTTTGCGACACCAAAACGGTCCTTTTTTTAATCGAATTGTCATGTGTGATGAATACTGAATCCTCTACGACAACATGAGACGTTCATGACAGTGGCTGGACATCGATGAGCCACCCAGGCACTCCCTAAAGGCGAAAACCCACCAAAAAAGATCATGGTGTTCAGCGGCTGGTGTAATTCAACAATAACTTTTTCCAACCGAGCCTAGCCCCCACATCAGAGTCCTTTTATAGAGAAATCGAAGAAATGTACCAGAAATTTTGTGAGTAGCAGCCGACACTGATCAACAGAAGAAACCGGATCCTGCTCCACGACAACGCCCATTACCGGAAATCACCGTTCGAAAATCAAACGAATAGAGCGTTGAAGTTCTGCCTGATTCACTATACTCCCAGACCTTTTGCCGACCGACTACCATCTTCAATAAACTTTCTAGCGAAAGGACCTGCATCAATCAGGACCAAGCAGAAACGGCCTTCGTAAGTTTCATCGAATCCCGTGCACACAATTTTCATGCTGATGGAATTATTCGAATTGTGTTACATTGGAAAATGAAGTATTACTCATGAAACTGATAACATAGAGTTTGAAACGTAAGTATGTATAAACAACAAACACAACACTTTCTAAAAAACAGGAAAGTTACAAAATATGAACGAACGAAGTGAAAAACAAATATTTTGCACACCCATGACCAGACACCCGTCACGCTGACGAAGTTTTCATCTAGAAAAGACTAGTAGATTGAAGAAGGATACGTAGTTATATGTGAATATTGTGAATATCGTGGTGGGATGAAGGAAATCAAACAATTTATTTCATACATCGATTTAGTTCTTGATTCAATCGGAAGGAGGTGTGAAGATTCTTTTCGGTACGAATGTTAGGTGTATATTTCTGGGATATTTTCAATTTTTCTTTCCGTCTTCTTGATTTTCAGAATATATTTTTTCTATTCCTTTCATCTTAAACTTATCATTACGTGTTTGACAGCAGTTAGGTAATAGCTCATTTAGAATACACGTGTATTTTAAATTATTGGCGACCTCTTCCGTGAAAATATTTGAAAAATGACGAGATATGTAACATTTACTCTGATAAATATGATTTCATGAATACATTCAATTATCCAAAAGCCAAAATCAGTGAATTTTTCCTTCAAATTATGTATAAAATCGAAATGTAAATCATATTTTCAGTAAATTTATTGTTCAAAACTTTGTGGATTGGTAATGAATCCAGTTATATTCGTGAATCAACAACCACTTGTTTCAATCATTAAGTTCAAAATGACTGATAACTATCAAGAAATTTGTGTTACCCCACCATCGATCAACCAGCAAGCAAATATTGCAATGAATAATTTGCTGCCAGCAAAATCAAGAGGAAAATACGAATATAAGGAAGCTCCAGATGGCAAATATTTGTTTTCGATGGTAACACAACTCCGCTTTCTCCTTCTATTCATTTTTTATACGCTTTTTGCAACAATTTTTTGAAATACCAAGACACGATATAAAGGTTAAAACTGAATTATTCAACCTCACCAACCAACAGCCAATCATATTCCATTTGCCAGACGCCTCTAAAGCTAAGCCTAGTTCCGTTAATTCCACGAACCTTAACAACCCAGCAAAACGATTTGAAAATATTTTACAGATCAAAAAGTACTTGTTCGTACTTGTATTTGATATTATTATATTACTTAAAAGTCTTCAAATCCATTTCACTGACAAAGTGAACTATGCTACCACTCATATCACAATCAGACATCACATTGGTAATCGTCAGAGTAGCTCAGTCGTAACGCTTCCCAGTTCTGACTGACTGATTGAATATTACTGGAGTTTCTTCCTAACACAAATTGTTATTTTCAACACCTCAACACGTGTTTCGATCACCAAGTGATCATCTTCAAGAGGAAGATTAAACTGGACTGAATGAGTTTATTATCCAAAGCCATACTCTCAAACGGATATATTGTACTATTCTTTTCAATGGTTAGTCTTAGAAAAAGTATAGTACGCACCCGAGGATAAGGCCAATTACGTCTACTAGCGAATCATCGTATTCGGCTAACGCCTCGTGCTTACAATATTTTGCTCGTGGGTAATTGACTTCTCCACCTATTTCGCACGTAATATACTATTACGAGCAAGGTAAAATGCTTCCGTAGACCGATAGATTCATTACTCGTTGGGAGAAAAATTAGATCATTTTTTTATTGATTCCAATAGCTTTGAAAAATCAAGATTTTATAAAAAATATTCATTCCACATCTCCAATTTGAGAAATATGATAGAGTATATCTGAGGAGAATACAAATTTTTTGAGATACATTATTTTTAGGAGCCATTTCGATTTCGGCATGCACAACATGTGCTCGGTTCAAATAGCCAATCATCGACTACGCCAGAATAAGATTTCTAATGATAATCAATAATGAAGATCGCTCACTTATACTTTATACTATATTATAATTTTCAAACTTTTTATACCTAAACTCAGGTAAAATTATTAGTCATTCAATAGGTAGGAGGTCATTTGAATCAAATTTGTATATCAAGTACTAAGTAGATTTATGAACACGCCTGAGGAAGATTGTATACTAAAATACTGTAAACTGTTCAGTGGAAATTTCACAGTAGAGTGCCTGCCACTTGAATAACTCAAAGATTTTCATCAAGTATCGGCTAATTCAATCATATATCTGTGATTCTATGTTGCAGAATTCTGAATCCTCCTTGAATTTGTAGTTTGATTTTATTGCTGAACGATACCTGAACCTTCATTTTGTACCTTTTTCGAATTCCGAATTCATCAACCTAGAAGTAACGTAAGATCATTCAGAATTAAGGATCATTATCTGACAGTATAGTTTCACCGGTGATTGATCAAATGTTTTTGAATAATTTATAGCATTTGTTCAATTGCGATCCCATGAGTAACAGCGTTCACAAATAAACCGTGAGTTACTGCAATGGTGAGTTTATTCAATTTATCCATAAATTCGATGAAATTACATGGAAGCAAAAATGTAAACACTGTATTTCACACCATTTTGATGCTAGTCGGTTGTTTGCAGTGAAAAATATTTCAAAGTAGTAGTGCAAATAAAGGTAAATGAGCTTACATCGTAAATTCTAATGAATAGTTATCCCAGCATTTCGCATAAAGGAAAAATATGGATAACTAGTTCCGGGTAATTATGAGTATAGGTACATTTTAATAGTGATCTAGAATAATGTGAAAACACTCATCGGGTGCCTATCCCGAAACAAAACAACGAACTCTCTTAACTACAATTTCACTGGTATACAATTCTCCGATTCAATTTTTCATTCAAATTCATAAGCTATTAGGCGTGTTTCAGTGAGTATAGTCAGGTGAAAAAATCTAAATCTGAAAATTCACGGCAAAAAGCCATTCATAAGGAATTATTTGTTCAGAATTTTTCCAACCAATTTTCCTTTTCTAACCATAAGTTGGTAACAACTTTCTCGTTTTAGGTTTCGTTTTTTTATTTTTCTGTCTTACCAGTGGTTTCGAAAAATTATCTGATTGTTTTGAAACCTATATATTTGATGACTATTCAATATTTTGGAATTTTCATCTCATACAATTGAAGGTGAAATAGGTTAAAGTGTTGTTAAGAACCCATAAAAAACTACTCATACTATAAACTCAATACCCATCCTTCTTTAGGCGAATTTCTTCAATAAAGATGGCATTATCAGGAGATGAACGTCACAGTATAGTCATCTCCTGATAGCATCAATTCGGTTGATGAAACGTGCATCAAAATGAGTACTGTAGTTTTAGTTAAAATTCATAAAACACATTGAATCTCAGTGAATTTTGGAACGCTCTTCACGTGGTAGGATGGGAATTTTTTATAGGTCAATAATGAACTTCGATATTTATTGAACATTCCTTTTTTGGAAAATATCGCATTGTCAATTTTATGCGTTTCGATTATTTGAAAGTGCTACTCTTCTTGGTAAGTCCACAACCTCGTGATTTTGAACTAACTTATACGTAACTACAGCTTTGGGTATGTTATGAAGAAATCTAATACATAGATCTATGTGATCATTCATCCACGGAATAATATTGAAATATTGCACTCCAACACAGCCAAACTTAGCCAAACAGACATAAATATACCCATAGCTATATTTTTCGAGACAGCCCTATAAAAATTAACAAAACTTTCTTTTTGTCTTTGTGTTTTATAACTCCATTACTTTTTTCAGTTTCTCGATAATTGTTGGTTCTTGAATTATTCATCTCATTTTCTACCTCGAACCCCTTTAATAATTCGGTCTTAATCCTAATCTCTGTTCTTTTCGCTTTTGCTATTTTTGCCTCTTTCTTTTCTTTCTCAGCCTCCTGCCCAACTTTGTACGGAAACTCCATTATAATTTTTGTTATTTTTTCTCAAGAGTTTATTGTTTCTTATTCTCGTATAGAAATAGCCTGTATCTGATTCAGTATAAATTCTATAAACAATCTCATGTGAACTCAGCTCTCTAGTATCATGGCCGAGTTTGTGTTTCACTTGTTTCTGACCTTGTTGCTTTGGTAATGTGATTATCTCTCCAGTAACATCTATATATTCACTTTTTTGATTTTGTTATTTTTTCACCTCAGTTGTATTATCCCTGTCACTGAATATAGTTCTGTTTTATCCATTCCAGAGTTCACATTTGTCGCAGTTTGCGAAAACGTTTGCCAATTATTGGCAAATAATTTCTTTTAGAACAAAACAAGTCTTTAGTAATACACCAAATAACACAATCAATAAAACTGAAAATTGTACAACGGGGCTCAGACTATAGGTGTTATATTGTTTACACGAACCTACTAAATCAAATGGTCTCCTCTTCATTATAACACTGTAAGATAGTCAACCATCTCATTTTGTCTTCATTCCATAACAACCATTGAAATAACAATACACGGTCCAGCAACCCACATTAATCCTTCATAATAACCCTGTTAAACAATTCAATACAAAGACAAGCCAACCCAAACTGTCTCCGCTTCAAAAGCTGTAAAAAACTTCTATATGGTCTATCCACTCCCAACTATTTTCACCTCATGAGCCTTTGAAAAAAACAATGATTTGACCACCAATTCAAATTGTCTTGCTGATGGGGACAGCACTTAATGATAATGAATATAATTTTCACCTGAACCATCCTTTTGCTTATTTTCAAGACCCGTCCTAATCAGGATGCAAAAAATTAATTTAATAAAATAAAATAATTCAAATCTTTTGGATCATAAACATTCCAAAAGGCTGAGTTTTGAACCTCTCTCTCCCAAATGCAATAGGTCACAATCGCGATTGAACTAATGTTCCTCTGTCAAAAAATGGTTCGCAAAAGTTGAATTGGACAAGAACCACAAGACAACTTGTTAACTCCAGCATCGGATAGATTGGGAAAAACGTGTCGCGGTTTTGTGAATTTTCGAGTGGAAATCTCACATTGAAGTATGATAATGGATTTTCATTAAATATCGGTCAGTTTTATCATATTTTAACCTGCACATAGACGTTTCTGCCTCAAAACTGAATTAAACCTGCAAGAATTTCATCATTTTCTGAAATCATCGGTAAATTATGTGGTTATGATGTGAAAAACTTTCGGAATTTCGCCATTTCATGGGAAATTTGTGTAATCTAAATGAAAAATCTGAAAATTTCATGAATTGTACCAGTCATTTGGGCCCAACTTCAAAATTTAAGTTGATAATTTTCATATAACCCATTTTTTGATATTCTAGAAAAAATTTGTACCTTTGGGAAGTGGTTTGTAAATGTGCTTTATGTAGTTATTTCATTTTTATATCATTCCCCCTCTTGAATAGAAAATAAAATATGGGTGGCCAAAGTCACCTCGTGGAGTGGGTTCACTTTGTCCAACAGATGTTTTTTTTGTATAACAAAGCTATAAATAAAAGATGGGCATAGCCACCTCCTCAGGTTGTTACAAGAGCCATAGTAGAGACAAAGATTACTCAAAAAATTGATGTCAAAATACAAAAAACAATAAAAATCTTGGACAAATAATGCTTGAGATTTTGTGGACAAAATAAGTCGTATTTTTCAGTGAGAAAGTAAAAAAAGTGAAATCACAATGTGACACTTTCAATAAAAGGTGGGCAAAGTGACCCCTATTTTCGTGTAAAACGTGGGATGTCATTGCCCACTCGAATAATAATCAACAGGTTGAGTGCAGAAACGAAATTGCAAGTGCATTAAATTCTCCATTACATTTACTAATAATAATAATAAGTGATGAAACTCACCTTGTTTTCGTAGAAGCTGTGTATATGTAATTTTAAAGAGCTCAAATTTTCATGGATAACACACGTTACAAATAAAACAGTTAACTGGTGATAGCACTTATCTGGAACGACTTACAAACTATAGAATATCTCGTTGTCATTGAGGAGGTATGTTTCAGTGATTGCAGCGCCTCAAACGACCTTTCAGCTATTTACTATGGACAAGCCTACCCCAAATGAAAAAGTCACCCCAATTGACGGTATTACATTTCCAAATAAAAACATTATTCGAAAAACTCCAATAAAGTATGAAGTTTACCATATTCATTTAATATCAGGGATTAATAAAATGAAAGCGTTTCTTTCAAATGAACCCAAGAGCGTTTGTGTAATTCCATCATTATGTGGAGGTTTTGTGTAAATGATGACTAGATTATGTGATAAATCAGAAAATATGTTGAACTTTTTTTGCTCCCGGTAGAACTGGATCCAATTCATAAAATGAAATATACATTTCAAGATAATATCGAGTTAACAATATGTTCACAATATTCAGGATGGCATTGAGATTGATATCTGAATATATTCATTTCTTCATCTATGTTGGAATACCTTTGAAAAATTCTAACGGTTCGTGAAGGATCTGTTTTAATTATTGATTGTCAAATGTAGAAAGAGCTTCCTGAATTTCGTTATGGTCCAGCCCACTACACGTGCGTTCCTTAGAAGAGGGTGAGTACGACAGAGAGAGAGAGAGAGAGAATTTTCAAATCTTTTCCTAGAATTGACAAGCTGTACGTGGGAAATTTTAAATTTCACTGTAGTTTCCCAAAATATGTTGACATATCATCGCCATAGATGAAAACATATCCAAATCAGAAAGTTATTTGAAAATTACAGTATTTCTCAAGATTTTCATTCATTCATTCACATTTATTCATCACAAAGATGATCTCATCTACAAGTTCTCTTTTTGAAACGTGCGTCGACAAGAGTATTGCGTTTTTGTTAATTGGGAAAATTGTTTGTTTTGGATGATATTATCATTCATAGAATAATAGTGAGTTGCTGACAGGTTACGTTCAATTTATTTGCGAGACATGAATTTCCCGCAGGTTGGCCATCTACAGAGCTGAAATTCTGTACATAAAACAATGTATTTGATCGTGTCCTTCTGACTGTAACCTGAAATTTGACTAACAAACGAATGAGGTGAATCCACTTCACTGTTGAGGAGCCTGTGAGAAAATGATACTAAACTTATTTCTCGCCTATTTTAGAGAGAGAAAGAGAGTATCTTAAATTCATTCCTCAAATGAGATATTCTCACAGAACGATAATCTGGCTATAAATAATAATTTTTGAAATAGAGATATCTTACAAATTTGTTTTGGAGTATTTTCATTTCGAACAAAGTTGAGTGACATTTGCCATATATCACAGTAATGATAAAGATAAATAGATCAGTACTTTTTGATCATTCCCATATTGATTTCAATTTAAGAGCCACCGGTATACAGCTGTATCAGCCTATTGGGCATCGTCAGTACCGGGTAGGTGGTCCTCGATTGAAGACAAAATGAGAAAAACCAAGAAAGTACTTGATAAAAATAGCTGCGTAAACGCAAGCGAAACATAAGTGGAACAACC
>WOGO01000286.1:0-25934 GCA_015342085.1 Leptinotarsa defecta
ATGTGGTGCTGCAGGTTTTTCCGGGTTTTCCTGCAGCTGAAAAAGCAAATGCGCCACTGGAATCAATGAAGTCGCCCCGGAGCGCCAATTAATTTTTGTTGTTGTATTTATTTTATTTTTATCGTTGTTTTAACACATTTTAATAATTTACATATCAGGAAATAAATTCAACACAGAGAAAGGAATCGATTTTAATTGGTAACTCAAGTAATTTTTAGAATTCTTGAACAGAATTAGGTAAAATTTGGTCAGTATGAACATGTCTGGGAAAGCTATTATATAGGCCGTTTCTTATATCATAACCGAAGACGGTTAAATAGGTAAAAAGGTAACTGTCATCGGCAACAATACAATGGTCGAAGGAAATTTACGCGACTCTCGCCCTTCTCGAGTTGTACGGAGAAAACTGAAAATGCTGTGTTTCGTTTTTTTCGGAGAATATCAAAACATGGAAAAAAATGTTATTGTATTTGAAGTGTACTATGACGATGTAATAATAAATATTCGATAAAACGTTTCGTGTCAACATGGTACCATCAACATTTTTTTAAAATAAGGACCTGTCTTTTTTGTTGCAGATATTGATAAAAAGATAAATTCACAATCCAAGGGCATATCATATTTGATATTTTTATAGTGTTTTATTTGAAATAACCACCATCATCGGTGACAACAATCAAATAGAAAAACAATTTATTTTATCATGAAAATTTGGGAAAAATGAAACCAATACGGTAAATCAAAGCTAGACGGCAATCTACATTAAATGCTCGAATTGACGACCTCTTTCTTGAATGTACATGAGTTGTCGGTCCAGATAATTTATGTTGCAATTTTTCTAGCATGATAGATTCAATACAAATACATGCATCCCCGGACAAAAAAATCTAAAGGTATAAGATCTGGAGACCGAGTTGGCCAGTCAATTGGACCATCGTTTCCAAACATTTTCTTGAAAATATTGCATCTAAATGTGCCCTTACTATTGCTGCATTAGGAGGAAGAGCGCCGTCCTGTTGAAAATATAGAATTTCATGGCAGATATTCAGTGGCAATTCATCTAAGTAGCCATCGAATTCATTGAATAGGAAATGAAGATACATTCCACTATTCAAATGATCATCGTTAAAGAAAGCACCAAGGCTGTTTGTTCCCACAATTCCTAACCCAACATTTATTCCGAACCTGTCTTGGAAATTGGTTTCCCTTTGTAAATGTTCATTTGTATTATTCCACCTATAATGGATATTTCTATACTAACCATTGTTGGTGAATTTTGAATCGTCCGTCCACATTATTTCTTTACAAATATTTCCAACTTCCCTATTTCTACGTCTCAACCACTTCGCAAATCATACTCTCCTTCCGTAATCCCTTTCATTGAGGTGAGGACCTTTGCGTATTCTATAGCATTTATATTTGTTATTTTTAAAAATAGTTATGGTAGATTTTACAGAAATCCCCATTTCGTGGCAATTTCTCGTAGAGAACAATCTTGATTAGCATATTTATTGTAACTGGCCAATCCTGAATGAAAATAAAAAAATATATATTTACTGTGTGAATTTTTATGTGGTAATATTTGCTTACTTACCCATAATAATAATTTGATTCCCCACACTTCCAGTAACCACACATTTTCTTGATTTCTTTCTGACAAATACACTATAGTCCCTCAAATTTCTTTTTAATCGTCTAATAAATATTTGGAAGCGACGATTTGGGTATATGCGGGTATATTACTTACTTGCCAAAAGAGGATTTCTATTTGATTTTGCATAAGTAAATGGCATATCAGTCCTTTCATCATTTGAAAACATATTTGATATGTTCATAAACGTCTGACAGTTCTCAACAGATATCATTGATTGATTGATTGATTGATATTTTCGTTACTTCCAGGATTGAAAATTATAAAAATATTAGGAATTATTATTGATTAAGGAGAAATGAACCTTGAAAGAAGGTTTACGGCAATACAAAAATTTACAAAACGAAAAAGTACGAATTTTCATTGTGTTAGGGTACCTACCTATCGAATTTTTTGGGTTGTCTAAATTATATTTTGAAAAAATCGAAACAATTTACAAAAGAAGTAACGACAGGACCGTTATTTACAAATTTTTGTCACTGATGATGGTAGTTATTTCAAATGACACGCTATAAAAATATCAAATGTGATATATACCCTTGAATTGTTAATTCATTGCTTTATCAATATCTGTAATGAAAAAGAAAAGTCCATAATGAAAATAAGTTGATGACGGCCATGTTGACACGAAACGTTTTATTAAATATTTACCATCATAGTACACTTCGAATACAATAACATTTTTTCCCATTTTCAATATTCTCCGAAATAACAATTCCATTCGAAAAAAACGGAAAACAGAATTTTCAGTTTTCCCCGTACAACTCGAGAAGGGCGAGAGTCCCGTAAATTTCCTTCGATCATTGTATTGTTCCCGATGACAGTTACCTTTTTTCCTTTTAATCGTCTTCGTATCTGTTACGGTTTAGAATAAAGCAATGTTACCACATGATAAAAGAAACGGCCTGTATAGCGAAACACGTGTTGAGGGTTTGCGAACTATTCACTGAAAATTTCACAATGAAGGGTTATTTGAAAAAGTATTCTGTGTATGAATTTTGGCGTATTCTGGTATTTGAAGACTTTGTGGTAGAAAAATAATCAGCAAAAACATTATGTTCCACTACAAGAGTACATTTCGACTCGAATTTTGATTCAATTCGAAAATAACTGAATTTTAGAGATTTCCAAATATTTTTCAAACATACCGGAAGGTATATTGATGATTTTCAGACTGTACCACAAATGTACTTTAAGTATTACTATAACAATTTAGACTGGAGCATGTAACGAGTCACAATGGATCGAAAAAAATGAAATCTGTCTGTTTAAAAATTTGGATATAAAAATCACCATTGAAGTCACTAACGGGGAAATGTGGATGATTCCTAGTAATAATAACACCTGGTATACAGAAATAGATGAAACAGGAGCTGAAATATACTGCATGAGAATAAATTTACATTACAGCTACCCACTCGACTCATAGCACACAGATTACAATCAGATTCATATAGTCCCTGAATCAGTTGAAGGTACCAGAAAAACATATGTTGATATGTTAACTCGTATTATGTGCAGTCGTGTATGAATATTATGTACAGGTAAATGGAGGACCTGTATAACAAAATTGTTGAAAAGATATGGGAACAAATGCAATAATCCGATGAGGTATAATGTTATACTAAGATTTTGTTCAGTTGATCAAATTGTTTGCTACAGGCCTCGCTAACAAATTAGTTTGATGTCTCAGATCACAAGTTACTTGGCACAACAAACTATAAACAGTCAGCCAAAAGTTGTAATTCAAAAAATTACCAACGCAAAAGCCCATCAAAAAAGTGTTGAAAGGTCAGTTACATAGGCTTCAGTGGAAATCTATAGGTCTATGATGTGTTACATATGTCTATAAAAAAAAACATAATTCTGGTAGCTCGTTGCTATCAATAGTCGCTGCTACGAACAGATCGCTGAATTTGTAAGTCAAATGGAATCGAAAACAATATCTCAGTTTGAAAAGATCCCTTCAAAGGATTTTTCACAACTGATAAATAGCAGGTTTACATTCAATTAATCAGAATACTGCTACCTTCCGCTTAGGACAAAAATTCCATGGAGACATTGCTGAGAACAGTGAATTCAATTCGAACATATTCGGCATCAGAAAACTGGAAAGTTTTTTTCGTAAATCTTCAACTTAACGATGTACCAAAATTTGATGTCATTCCGTATGAAGCAAGATACATTCATGTGATGAAATGGATTTTTTGAAAATCTTGAAATGTAATTATCTTTTAAAATAGGCTACCCGAAAACCAAGTTCATGGAAACAGGAGTCTACAGTTTATGAAATATTTGTAAACTATAAGAAATGAGACAAATATATTTGTTGCTCAAATGCAACGGTCTTTCAAAAGTTTTTGGGAGAAATTTTGGAATCTGGTTGATCATGTTACCAGATTTCTAGCTGATTCGAAAATTCTGGAAGTAGTGAAAGTGACACGATAACTATGAATAGCGATTGAAGCTTCTCTGAATTCTCTGAATCGGCCAATATTTAACATTCTAGAAACCGTTCTTTTCAAATAATGTATACTCATCAAATCATCACAAATTCTTAGTTAGAGTCACACAATTTTTAATGGGGTTTGAACTCTGATGAGGGTATCACGTTTCTTCCAGCAGACAGAAAAAATGTCGTTCTGAAAACGGAAGAATATAACAGCAAAATTGAAGATCTACTAGATACTAAAACAATGAAGGTTAGCAAACTCTTTGAATCTTCAGCACTGTCAGAAACCGCAACTCTCAGAACTGAAGCCGTTCCACCCAGGCTCAACGGTCTTCCAAAGGTCCATAAATCCAAAATTCCACCGAGACCAATAGTCAGTGCCCCAGGCGAAGCATCTGGCCTCGCTCCTCCAGCCTCATGTGGAAAAAACGAACGAAGAAATGTAAAAAATCTATGGACTCCAAACCCTAATAGTGACACTGTGATACTGGAAACATCGGGCGCGAAAGCCTTAGTTAGCCTTAGAGTTTCTTCTGCTACCGAAAACTTCATTAGTGAAACGCTTATCAGGAAAATAATTGATAAGCAGTAATAATATTGTTGAGTTCTTAAAATTGAGAAAAATTAGTGCTACTACATTTCAGTTCATTCAGTATTGAATGCAGCGCAGAATAGTCACTCAGGTGTCAATCAGTGATGATAAAAAATATTGAACTGAAAGTTATATTTCCGTATGAATTACAACCATAGTTCAACATATTTCAATCTAGTTTTCGTCACCGATCTATCTCTTTTGAAAGAGATATACTGGAGGAAACCGGGTACGGAATGAAGGCCCACCCAGAACTAGGTTTTTATTACGATGTTTAGCACGCCTGTACAAAATAAATCAATCTTGCCACATTGCCTTCGTTTGGATGAAACGAAACGATGTTAGCTTCGTTTGTTATAGCTGGCGCTTTGTGTCCATTTTACGGTCGGTTTGATGAATTCTTCGGGATTAATATGATGGATTCTGACAGGGTGATACGAAAACGAAAGTACTTCAATAATATGGAGTGAATGATTGAGAAGAATCTTCTTGTGTTTTATAGCAGGTCAAACTTGACTTACTGGGCCTCAGACATGTGTGCGAAGGAAATTTTGATATTGGAGAATGGAATACTAATGCAGTTCTCATGAAGACGATATCAGATAATGCAGAAATGTTTTTGACTGTTGTAATTGGTACTTATATTGTAATTGGTAACAGTGGCCCTAGAGAAAATTATGTTGTTAATTATTTTTTAAATCATCGATGTTAATTTTCAACACGTATGAGAAGTCATTGTAATTTTTCAATACTTCTGACTGTATCCCTTCATGCTCAAATCCAAGAGAAGCGTATTTGTTGTGGACATACGGAAATCGCGAATACATTTCCTTGTTACTTTATTAATAACAGTAAATTGTGAAACAAATTCATGTGAGTGGCCTATAATTAAACTGGTTGAACAAAATCATGTGTGTGAGATTGTGATACAGAGAAGATGAATGTTGTTTCCAATTGTTGGCGTTTTGAAAATTATAGGGATTTGAGGGATTATTTTTGGAATGATGACTTGAATGAAATAAAGTATTCGAAAAACATATAGAGCTCACATAGAATTAATCAAAAGAGAATCAATTTTCATCAACAACTTTCCAACAATTCTTTCTTCAAAAAATCCAAGGCATCCCTACGTGGTGAAATTTTTGGGAGCAGAGTCGATCTGAAATCATTTCCAAGGAAAAATAAAGTATAAGGCTTTTTTCCTTCTTCAATAACAAATTGCCTAACATTAGGTTCACTTAGATTGAAATAACAGAATAAAAATTCAAGCAAATAGTTGAAAACTGTACAATTAAAATAAAATTTTCTTTTGAGGGTCTTTTGCCTAATATAATTGTTATTTTCAGCTATTATCTTCAAGTTTAATTTTCATTTGTTATTTCAGAGATTTCAAATTATATCATATTAGATAGTGGAAGTTCGAACTGATGAAATTCACCATGGAACATTGTCAACCACCTTTAAACATCTCATAAATAGTTATTTTTCACATCACTGATGGGATTCAGACAAAAATTGATTAAAGAAACTTTTCTGAATTCAGGAACTGAAATCAGAAAACTTTCTGAATTAAAATTGAATATTTCCTAGTTTGCTCTTAGCACAGGGCTCATCCAGTAAAACATTGAAAAATAGTTGACTTCGCAACAATACAGTATCATATAGAATCACTTCCTGAGAAAAAGTTATTGAATGGCAGTGGTATCTGTTCTCTAAAAGAGGGCCCTGCGAATTAAATTGGACTTGAACGTACTGATTCCTACAGATACCCTTTCAATAATCTAGAAATTTCAATTCTACCTCTTTAAAATTCAGCCTTCATATTTGTTGCGAAAGTATATTTCTTTCGTCTAATTCAATACTTAATTTAAGAGCTGTTTCTGAAGAGCTTTTCCTTCCAGTTTGTGCCTGAAAGTTATTTCTTTCCATGATCTATACATCTTTATATAGAATTCTACGGATCCCAGATGACTATGTTGAGTTTTTCTCATCAAAATTCATGGAACAACAAAACACACCCAGGAGCTGACGAACGCCTCAAGGAAATTACAAATATGATTAAATCCAACGTGTGAAGCGACAAGTAAACCATTCTGGTTAGTCGCTTTATGCTCTAGGGTGCAAATAGCTAATAAATTTCATGCCTTTGATAAGCGACTGCACGTTCGATATATTAACAGGGCTGGCGCGTTGAAAATTCCTAATGGAATTCTTATAAATGTCTGGTGGTGTGATAAATAGCTCTGTTTAGAATTCTCGGTGTCTCAATTTATTCGAAATTTATAACAAGGGAATGTTAAGGTTTGACCTAAAGCATTATATTTCCCTGTTTCAACCGTAGGGCGAATATTGATCCGATATCTTTCATAAAAATAACCAAGAGAAACAATTTTTTCATAAACCTAGAAAGCTGGTCCAATATTTTTAGTCAAAAAGGAAACGACATAATTTTCGAAGCGGAATGAGATCTACGCTGGTCTTTCATTTCCAGAAATAATATACACAGACCTGGTAACAAATTGAAGATGTAATGAGCGTAACAAAAATCTTGTGATGTTCATCATGGTTACGAAGACGTAGAAGCGCAACATCAGTTGAGAATAACGTGAGAATCATGTGAATGCGGTCCGATTAGGTAGGGTTGTAATTACGAACTTTAGGTCGAAATTCCATGTTTGAAGGCAGGACTACAAGTTCTTAGTCGGAATTCAGATTTAAAAATTGGAATTCCCTGATACTTTTGATAAAATATTCAAGGTCAATAACTTATGCTTACCACTCAAGAGTTGTCTATATGAAAATAAAGATTTACATTGGATTCACATTGCAGTTAACTATATTCATTTAGAAAAATGGACTAATGAAATGTATACTCCAGGGATACCGTTCAGCGAATTAAAGAGTTCTCCAAAAATATTGTCTTGGTGGAGTTGTTTGTTCCAGAAGTATAATTGCGTGAGAAAAAGTAAATTACATGTGATACGATTGAAGCATTCATAGTGTGTCTAAAAAATGCCGGCCGTGCTTGTGGACGATATAATTCATTCATTTAATGAATAATACACTGTTCTACAGGTTACACCCTACTACAGGACGTGTATATAAGTCAAATTGCAGTACAATACAATTACAATAAGTTATAAGGCAGAAACAATGCAAATAGAATTCGTTGAAGTAAAAAAACCTAATCTCAGAGTTGGAACAGTAAAAAATGTCGAGCTGACAACTTGCAGAATTGCATTTGACACATTTCATGCAGAGGTGAACGTTTCAGAATATTTGTACGTGGTGTTGGCAGATAAAGAGAATTATTCACTCTAGAGTTTGGTCTAGGTACATCAAAATTAAGTTTTTGCAGAATTGCAGAATATGTGGGTCAGCAATTAAATTATTAATTAGTTCACAAAGAAACATTGTGGAGAGATAATCATGACAGCAACTCAAGCTATTCATAGCATGTCTGGCTAACTAAGCATCATGGGGAAATCCAATTGGTAAAAAGATGTTGTCTGATCTTTAGATGAGAGATATTTTCGGAAAAGACATTGTACTGATTGAAAAATGTGTGGTAGACGAATAACGTAAATGAATGTGATAGCTTGTATTGGAGCAAAACCTGAACGTTCCATTCGTGATTGCTTGAGAACCAATAGGCTGTGTTTCAAAAACCATTCAGAACATTTCAAGAGAAGATATGTTCGTGCCGTATAAATACACACATACTAAGTGCTTTTCATTTGGTGACCAATGAATACGAATGGCATTTTGATGATGGTTTGTGAATACTAACAAAGCTAATCCTGATTTCACAAGACTGATTCTATGATGTAATGAATGTAATTTCAGCAAACGGAGTACGTATAACAGGAGCTATGAGAACCTTATACGAATTATTCCTTGTAATTCACTATGTGGTTTTTCGAAAAATTATATGTATAGAAATCGCTACTGTGAGCTTCAGATAGCGAAAATTAATGCCATACATATCGACGGTCGTACCGTTTTAAAGGCTACTAGAAAGGTTTTCAAATTTGCTCGAAAATGTATTGAAAAAAAGGAGATGTTTTTGAACATTCATTTCAATTGTTTACAATAATGTGAACTATAAGTTTTGCAACCGATATGAATTATTTTGTTTTAATTTGAAACTTTATGACAAGTGATGGAAACAATAATTGACTCCGTTATTTTTGGTTTGAGGATAGAATTCATAATAACCATTTGATCCCAGGAAAGAGTTGATGATCGATTGAATTAGAAATATTCCTACAGTAGAATCCACAATGCCGAAAATTACTTTTCGATAGCGTCTAGTCAGGCGAATTTTGAAACAGCTCAATGTCAACAAGGTGTCTGGCCCTGATACAGTGCCAGTCATCGTATTTTAAAATGGCGCAAATGAACTCGTACCAGTATTTTTCAGACTTTTGAATCTATATTACAAGAAATCAGTTTTTCCCTCTTGTTGGAAGATTGCTCGCGTTCAGTCCATTCCCGAAAAGGACAAGAAAAATCTTCCAAATAACTATAGACCAGTCGCTTTGCTATCAGTGATATCAAAAAACAAGGAGAAAGTCGTAAACTTCCATAATCTCAAATATATGTTAGGTTTCAATATATTGAGCGATCATCAATATGGCTTTCGAAAACAAAGATCAATAGGTGACCTTCTATCATATGTCACCAATATTTGAAATCACGCAATCGAGAAATATGAAGAATCAAGAGCTGTTGCGCTTGATAGTTTCAAGACCTTTGACCATTCGTGGCATGAGATTTTGCCGGCCAAACTTCGATGCTATGGCTTATCGGATCATTTTTGTGTACGGCTCTTCAGCTTCCTGATATCTCACGAATACTTTCACCATCAACCCTGGTGTTTTCCAGTGATCCATACTGTCTCAAACCTTCTTTTTATTATTTGTCAACGACATATTGAAAAAAAAGGGATCTAATATATTGCTTTGCTGATAACAGCTCGCTTGTCTCGTCATTCGAATCTTCACCGGCAGCAGGAGGTTGCACATCTTGATGAGGATCTACAAGTGACTTTGAATTGGGGTAAAAGTAACCAGGTTTAATTCAATGCCACAAAAAAACAAGTATCGGTTTTCTTCAAAGAAATTAATGTCTCCGAACCGGATATAATAATGTCAGCTCAAACAATTCCGCTTCCTGCTTCGATAAGTTTGTTGGGTTTGAAATGAAATTGAAAAGGCTTCTTCTCAAAAGCTTGGAACGCTGTTCCAAGCTTTTGAGAAGCAGCCTCCAGCCTCCAATCTCCAGCGATTCAAATCCTATGTGAATCGCACCGATCTGAGAGCGCCTTTAAGATTTTCCTGTAGTGCTTGTGTTCTGTCCTTAAAAAAAGATAAAGAAGTTGGCAATAATGCCGACTTCAATTTGAATAAGATGTATACCTGAAGTAAGCCGTTAAGACCCACACTTTGAATCGGTATAAGTAATTAACCCATCATCTTCTGTGCTGAAAGGAATTTAAAGAATCTTTGACATACACACACACATTAAATGTATCTCCACTGAATAACTTCTAGTATGCTCTTTGATAAATTAAGCATTTCAGACCATTGTAAAGAAAACCACCTGACCATATTTCTTGATATCGAAGGATATCAATATTTGAGCGAGCTTCGAGCCAAGCCGAATAAAATATATACATGTTCTTGAAACATAACCTAACATTCTCGAAAAAGAATCAATATTTTGACGGAGGAATTATAAGAGCAAGAAGATGTACATTTGTTGATTACCAAAAGGCACGAATTATAAACAATATCTATCAGAAACTTCTCTGAGTTTTTACTAATCAAATGAAAACTTTTTTTTCAATTGTTCATTTAGAGGTATGAAATGAATTATTTATTCGGAACAGCCGGTTTCAAGGTTCAACTACTCCGTTGTCACTGCAGGATAAGCTATTTTCAGAAATAAATGATCACTATCAATGATGGAAAGCCGATAATTTTTGATCAACTTTTCTCTCCCAAAAGTTTGCCATCAGTGGTTTCTACACGATTTGCAAAAATGTAACCTTCTTTAGATTTGTTTAATTTCTATAACTTTTCAAATTGTTTATGTATGGATTTGAAGCTTCCGCACATTTTTCTGGGTGTGATTCAATATCCCATCAGTCCATGAACATCTTTGAATTTTGAGTTGTGTTCCCAGTTTCAATACACCGTTTATAAATTATTCCTTTGTAACTATGCACAGTATCCAATATTACGTAGATGTTTTTTTAAATTATTCGTTTAGCTCTGTTTGTCCATTAGAAAGCGTATCTTAACAAAATGAGCCATGGAATGAACAACTTGCAGTCAACCGCATCCAGAATTCCAACTGAATTAGGGTTATTTAGGAAATCCTTGTCTGCGGCAGATCGACTTCGCCACTTGCGAATACACACGAATAGTTGTGGTAATTCAAAGTATGCTGAAGACATTTCCCATTTCATCTGTTTGTTACTGGAAATTAACCAATCTGAAACATTCACGTCGGAAAAGTGAAACAGATTAATCACTATGTTCAATCACCGACAGTGATTCAATAGAACTTCAATTCTAACCATCAGTGAAACCAAAATAAGTCTGATAACTATATAGAGGAGAGATACGTACAATTGTATTGTGAAGGGTTACTCTTGCAAAATTTTAATTTCGCAGTTGATCATTTTGACTTTTCCATTCATTTATATATTTGACTATGTTAATTTTCATAAATGAATTCATCAAGTACCTATAAGGACAACAGAGATCGATCCCAATATCAGTATAACTCAAGAAGAGACAACAATTTTCAGATAATCCAGTCTAGATTTTCCTTGGTTGATGAGAGTGCAATAGCCTATGTCAATCAAACTATGCAACAAGTTATCAAATTTAATGTAATTGATACAGAATACATAAACCTTGAAAAGTAAGATAATGAAACATCTTCTTAGGAAGTCCTTTTATTGTTACTCAGCATATGAATTGTGATAATTGTATAATAAGGGTACATTCAGTATTTGAGAGCCATCCTTACTGTCGATAATATTTCTACTATATGTGTATATATTCTCATATGACGGCTCCGGTACTTGTATTTTGAAGTTTATGAAAATGAAGATTATTATCACAATTATCTCAAGGTTTTCGCACAGGAGGGCCGCTGCTACCCAATTCCATAATAGTAGGCACTAAATTTTCAGGAATATCATTCTATTAAAACGAAAATATTATTGTCAAGGTTGTGATTCTATGTATTTCATTATCACTTATCCCCATCTACTATTATAGTAGGTATAGTCGTTGCAATTTTACTATAATTCCAAAATAGTAGGCACTAAATTCTCAGAAATGACTGACGTTTTTGTCTTGATCTGTCTCTTGCAGTGTCGTACGAAAATTATACTGAAATTAATGAGGAAAATGATGATGACATATATAAAATTACAACTTTGACAACAATGTTTTCATTTTAATACAATATTTCTGAAAATTTAGTGCCTACTATTATGGAATTATACGATAGTCTCTTTACTTTTGACTCATACTTTCAGTGTTGCTCAGGATGTTTTACACAAGTCGTTGGCTAAAATAAATCACGAATTTATAATGGCTCATTGAAATTAATGATAATTTCGAAACGGAGTACATTTATTGGACAGAAAAAAAAGTCATAACCCACTGAAAATAACTCACCGATGACAAAATATTCCAGAACAATGATTGAATTTGACTAATATGTTCTGTTTAAAATCTGTTTTTTCGTTAACCAGCTGTCGCACCCCTACGAACAACAACTCTCAGAAATCGAAATTTGTGCGAGCTAATGACTAACGATGTCTTACTTTTTAACGTGTGATTCCTAACACGGGTTAGACAATAGCATGTGAAAATCGATCGTTTAGCCTGGGGAAAGTATTAAAGTGACTCGGCACATTTGATTCCACCAAGAACGGTACATATCAGAAGTACACGACGGACTGTTACTGCTCATCGTTCTGAGGTTCAACTCAGTACACTTAGAACTTTGGAAGACTGCGTCTATGTGAAATAAACTTTCTCAGAACGTTTTTCCAAATGAATTTAATCTCCAGGGATTCATATCTAATGTGAATCACTACTTTCGAACAGGCACATAAGGACTTTTTTGTTGTGCTCATGTTTTATCAATAGAGAAAACATGATCAGAAGGATCAACAGAAACAACAGAAGCAACAGCAACAGGAACAATAACAGAATTAACACGAGGAAGTAGGACTGAATTCAATATGCTCTATCAACAATAGTGTTGGTTAATATCAATGCTCATTTGTTTTCCACGTCCAGGACATCCCTTGATATTTATTGAATACAAGAATTTGAATTCGCGAAAGAGGATTTCAATGATATGTTAGTTAATGAATATTGAGAGGTTATAAATCACAATGATTTTTCCCGAAAAATTATTTTTAGTGGATATTTTATTTTAAAATACATTTGAAATATGTTTTTTCCGTTAACCAGCTATCGCACCCCTACGAACGACAACTCTCAAAAGTCGAAACTTATGTGAGCTAAGGATTGACGAAGTCTAACACGGATGAATTAGATGAATAGATTTCTTCCAAAACTAAGGGCCCCATAAGCAAATGGTCAGATTTTATTATTATTCATCATCAGGAGTATTGGTTCAGATGAAAAAAGTTTTTGGTATATCCTTCAATTCCGGTAATTTCACAATTCTACGTTAACAATTACGGAAGATACGGGGGAGCTTCCAAGGAAAGTGAGACAAATTTCTATTTTTCAGGTCTGATATTTTTTCAGGAAAAAGGTGTACCTGTAGTAACTTGGAGGTCCTGATCACGAATCTGAATGAGTTTTCAACCTATTTTGCCCACTAGTATGATTTACCGTAGAAATGGGTTGTTCCATCGCGACTGAAGGCAGTGTATATCACATAGGCCAACATCATCTAGCTGGTAAGTGTATTTTCAGCATTTCATCAATCCTGTGAGTTTCATCATTCTTTCTTGATAATTAGGAAAGTTTCGGAGGTACTTCCATGAAAAGTGAGGTACACTGCATTATGATTTCTTCTTTCAACGGCACCTACTATTTTGATTCAGATGCAATGGATATTGGAAAATGATGTTATGAGTTATTGATTGATAAATTCTTATAGAAAAGTAGATATAGTTGAGCTTGATGCTTCATGTTTTATATGGTTATACTGAACACAAAAACAAGCACTTTTTTCAAACACCAGAACTACAATACCCCACTCGACGCACATTTCATCAGACAGAGCTTCTGCATCTGCATCGACTACATTGGTCATTACCCGCGTCTCCTGAATAGGCAATGTTAATAACTCTTCGAGCCACCTAGGGAGCATCATGACTATTCGCAGTTCGTCAGCCATGTAATGTTGCAGAATCATCCCAACTTCAACTATATAAATTATCTCGAGAAAAATATCTGGTCGCGGTTGGTATCGAACTCACGACGTCCCAGTCGTGAATCGGGCGCACTACCACTGCGCCAATGGGCTCATACAGGCCAATTTAGTTTTTTATTGAGGATCATACATTATAAAAGTAAATCATCTCCCAAGTATCCCACAAAATTTTTCGGTTCATATGTCAATTAACAACTGAGCAAGATCAATTGAAAATGTGAGATCGCTTGCGGTACATCTTGACGTCATACCAGGCAAACGAGCTCCGAGCGGTCGCAATCGAGCCTGTAGTTGGAGATTATGAATCGCTGTTATCATCAATTCAATTTAATTTTCTTCAAAGTTATGCATATATCAATTCTGGGTAACTGGCATTTTTGAGACAAAAGTTCTATAATAAATAAGGAGTACCAAAACATAATTTCGGATTTTTTCTATGACGAAAATAGACCTTCGCTCAATATTGTTTTTCGAATTCCAGTTTTCAACTAATATTCCAGACAAAGTAGAATCTGATGTATCAACAGAAGTCATGTCTGATGTACTCAAACTTTCACTGTCTTCGGGGAAACTTAGTAGTAATTTTTTCCAATACTCTTTGTATTTTCTATTTCTTTAGAACGTTTTTTTTTCGGTGGTACATAATATTTACGGTCTGTTTAACTTTTGATCTTTGAAAAACCTGTTTATTAACTTGAATTCCAACATCAAAGGTCTTATCCTGTGTACCTGCTTCATCACACATGATTTGATTTTCAGCGATATCTTCGTCACAAGTATTCCAGAAAATTTGTTTTTCCTTTTTTTGAACAAACGGTGGAGCTTTAGATGTATGGGCCGTCGATCTATCAATCTGGCAATCAAATATATGCGGAATTACGCCTGGTTTCAATATAATTTTTCCCACTTTCATAGCTTTGATATACATGTAATAAGTCTGTTTCAACCTAAAATTCAAAGTAGTGCTCAGAGTAAACTATATTTTTTTATTAATCATTATCATTCACACTTACTTACATTAAAATGTAGGTAAGTGTGTAAGATACAAAGTTGGCCCTCCGCATAGCGCGCTGCCATAACTTTCGTAACAGTGAATAAAAATTTTGTCTGGTGCAGTTACCGAAGAATTCCTGCATTGAGGAACGATGCAATACTTATAACATAATTTTTTATCATTATTCACATTCACGCAGTTGACACACTGCAGTAAACAACACACAATTTGCTTTCTATGGCTTTAGCACACGTATTTCGCTTATCCGCCAGCACTCCCTTGTCGCCGATTTGACTGATGTGACGTCAAGCTTGACTACGCCCCGTTTTGGTGAACGCCTCATTCAACAATTAATTTGAGGAATAAGATAAAGAGTGAAAAATCAGATTTTTTGTAGATGTACTACTTGAAACACAAACTTTCAAATTATGAAATGAAAAAAATTTGTTAAATGAGCCCATTCAGCGTTCACCGTTTATTAAAACAAGTGTTCAAAATGATATTCTCCTGCTTCGTACAATAATAGAGACTTCGAATCATCTGGAATACTCTCTTAGTAATATTTCGATATTCAGAAAAAATGCATTGATATGAATTCCATAGTGATGATTGACGTAAATTGTAGTAATCACATGACCCCATTAGAATGTAACGAATCGGAACCGGGACTTTGAGTGGACAGGTAAAATTTTAGTATGTTATGTCAAAACTTCAATTGGATAAAATTATTATTCTGGGAAACTGTGTGCTTCCTGGCAGCAAGCAGAATGACAGGCGAAATCATATCTTCAATTCGGTCTTGTATTGGTAGATGAAATTACTTATCTGTGATGTACTTCTAAACTTCATGGATAGGTTCGACGACACCTTTCTTTTTTATCAACTCAACTGATGATAACTTTATCTTTTCTGAATTCGCTCATGTAAAAGAGCGACATCAGGATTTTTCATCATAAATCTCAATGCATGAGATAAATTGGAACGTAAAATGAAAACAAGTTGAGTCTGTGGTATGAATAGGAATAATGGCAGAATGATGTTTATCTAGGGAACTGGGGAGCCGGGTTCGAATCCCGGTCGGGTCACATTTTTTCTAGCATATATGTCAGTATTCCGCAAATATTATTTTTCACATTTATATCACAGACGCTAACTTTTCTTGTTTTCCTTTTGGTTGATTTCATGCTCTGCGATTTAGGTTACAATATTTTGATAATACTCACATATAGAAAAAATATTTATTATAGGAGCGTTTGTGAAATAAAATAACAAATTTATCATTAGATGCATGAACTTTGGTTGTTTATTCTCTCCACACTGAGACCAAGAAAGACTGAATTTAAGATACCATTCGAGTGTAATTGTGTTTCGTGATTCTCATGTCGTTAGTGGTAAATTCGCCTGTTGGAGCATAGGAGACCTGGATTCAATTTGCCGTCAAATCAATTTTTCTTACATATATTTCATACCACAAATGTAATCTTTTTCATCTATAGAGTGGCTAACTTCTCCTATACTTACTATCCCCTGTGACAAACTATCACGGCCAGAGTCATGCTTGTAAGAAAAAATATCTGGGCTGGAAGGCCGTGATCGAAAGCAAAAACATTATATTTTGGAGCTGAGCTACGACTGACTTCGAGACTGCGGGGACAAAATTCATATAAAAGTTTCATCTCTAACTTCGAAATATAACTTTCGTTCTAACTCAAACAATAATGTGTAGCAATATTTGATCTGAGTTGAAAATTATCAAAAAGGATCACTGATCAATTTTTTTTCTGCACTGTGACACACTCAAGAGAACAATCAACTTGTATTTCAGTCATTTTTGGAAGCACATATTTAATTTTTGGTACAGACATATACCTTCATGGGCCTCATATTTAACGGTACTTAGTGCAAGTGACAGCCTTCAATCCAGCCTACTGCGAAACGGGAAAATTTTTGATATTTCGCTTCGCGTTGATGATATCGAAATTTATTTGAAAAAGTTGCTTAGAAATCGATTTTGACCCTACATAACGAATTTTAACGAATAAATTGGAAAATTAAATGTTTTTTTTTTCGTAATTCTCCGATTTTCAATTAATGGTTATAAATAAGAAGCAGCGGAAATAATAAATTCGTTTTATTTTGTAGGAACGAGAATGAAAAACCTAATATTCATTTCATTTATTCTGATTTTTATATATTTCTATAGCTTCTTATTCGGAACGATCAATTGTGAATCAAATTTTGGGTTGAAATTCAGTTCGTAGGGTCAAAAACGATTTCCAAGCAACTTTTTCGACTAACGCGAAGCAAAATACCGAAAATTTGCCCTTTTCGCCGGTTCGCAGTAGGTTAGGTTCTAAGCTGTCAGCTGTCACTTTTGCTAAGTATTGCGAAGGTCTAAGTATGTCTCAAAAATCCCACCTCTGCCTCAAAAAATCACTAAAATACAGGAATGTATTCATCTTAAGTCTGTCACACTGTATAACTAACTATACTATATAATTTATACCTTCGACTAGATTCACAACTCAGTACCTCGATTCAAATCGCAGTTGAGTAAATTCAGGTTTAAATTGGTAGGGGTATATTCATAAATCACTATCCTGATTCACGTTTGAATTGAAAGGGGTATATTTATTTATAGAAGAGATTGATTTCTGATGACATGAGTAGATTTAACTCATTTTTCACATGGAGTCGTAATTTTATGAATCGATTGATTGCTCCATCTCATAATATTATCTAGATTGGTACTGAAAAGGCCATAATACAAGTGTTTCACTCCGAGAATTTCCTTCTTCAAAATATGTTCTCAAACGGTAACTTTGGAATATCCTTCATGAATAAATCTCATTTTGTAAATATCATAAAGAACGTAGTGCGTTCGACTAGCGGAAAAATGATTATCTATACCTATTGTAATTATTATTTCACATTTCTGTAAACAAACGTTACAAGAGATGGAAGAAGCAAAGAATATTCGAATGCCCGTGACTACGGTTCCTTATAGCAGCAATTATTGTTTTTAATGAGTTTGACGTTCGAAATATTGAATCTTGATGCCCCCCCAATCCATTTTCCTTACGAATAGAATAAAGACATTTTAGGTTTTCTCTTCGTTAGCGAGTCTTCTACAAGCAAGTAGTGTTTCTATTTAGTACCAATTCCTTTGAGAAACATGATTTTTAGGTATTATTCATTCACTGAATCAGTGAGAAACTTAATACATTTTGCCAGGATGATTTGAGTATATACAGTACAATATAATGACTGAAAGAATTCATGATTTCCATTATATTTCTACTGTTTGAATATAATGAAATTCGCTATGGTCATACATTATATGCCGCTGTAAATTGAAAGAATATTTGATGTCAACAGTTTTCATTTCTCTACTGAATATTCATGTCAATTAGTGGTAGGATTCTGAAAACTAGTGGTTTATATTTTTTTCAAATTGATGGATCATCATGAGAAATAAAACTTTCTATGTTTCTCTACCACTTGTATTTGTAACTACTGTTATTACTGCAGTTTTGTCCTATAAGAACTTCTTCAAACGAATACAATAAACTGAAAATAATTGTTAACATTAGCCCTTATATATCCAAACTTAATTAAGTGCATATAACTATAACTTATTTAGGTGCATGCATTTTGTTCCTCCGTGATAATGTGGGTATGCTAATTTGAGAACCGGTGAATAAACTAGATTGATTGGATCATTTAGCAGGTTACATCCGCGATGCTTATGCGTCACAAATTTCCGAAGATTCAAAATCATTGAGGTACCAACCCTTGCCTGCATAGTGCAAAATTTCCGCAGCGTTTAGATTCGGGAACTTGTGGTTGCATTCCAAGGAATGATTTGAAAATGTCGGAATATTTCTACCTAGTCTGAAGAATCTTCCATGTTCATCATACTTCTTTTAGTAATTTCGACCATATTGTCCCACATAAACATTATTACACTCTGGATACTTGAGTTTATAAACACGATATTTCTCCATCTTCTTCACCTTATTTTCATCATCCAATTAGAAATCAAATGGCGTGTGGTCTGAATGCCACTTCTATATAATTTTTTCTGGAAAACTAATATATTTTTGTAGGAAAACAGATACAATTGCGGGTTGAAAAAACAATGTAGAGATGACATTCAGACCACATACTATGTTATTTAATTTCCTTTGTAATGTCAAAGATCAGGTGGACAAGATGAAGAAAGTGTCCTGAGTGTAATAGTGTTTATTAGGGGATAACGTGGCAGAAATTTCCCAAAACGGTTTGCTGAACATGAAAGTTTTTTCAGACAAGGTGAAAATGATTCGACATTTTCAAACCATTACTTTGAATTCAACCACTACAAGTTTCCGATTCAAAACCATAGGAAAATTTTGCAAGCAAGGGTTGAAAAATCATTTATTTGGAATCTTCAGAAATTCATTAGCATTCGCATTGCGGATGTAACCCTGCTAAATGATCAAATTGATCTAGTTTACTCAGCAGTTTTCAGGCGTACCCACATTGTCACAGGTAAACAAAATTCATCTACTCAATAACGTTAAGTACCTCTGTTATTACCTACACTGCTTTTTAGATATATAATGGCTAATGTATTCGTTTGAAAATGTTCTTATTGTCAACTCTCTGAGTTGACAACTTCATGGGCATTAACATTCTTCGATTCTTGAGGTGAAGAGGACGATGCGGTAACGCTGGAGCTAGCTGTTGGGATTATTCTTTCAGCAATGGCCTTTATATAGGAAATAGATTGATTGATGTAACCCTCAACTACTGTTGTAGTATTGCATCCTCAGTGCTTCTTAATATCCGTTATATTTGCTCCTGATTCTGCTACCTTCTGAAATAGTGATATGTTTATTCTTTTCTGAGAGGTTAAGAAACTCAGCAAGGGTAGGGGAGATTTTCCCAAACGTGTTAATACCAACTGGATTGGCACTGGTATCTATAAATTGAGTATTTCAGCAAAAGACGTTGATGATTGATAAAATAAGGGCGTAATGCAACGTATTTATTGAAATTGTCAATGATTTTTTCAACAATGCAAAAAGAACGACATATTTTCGTTTTTGTATTAGAAATTTGAATATTTAATGATTCATCCATTTATTTATTTCATTCTATTGATAAGTGAATAGCTGTGTATTCACGCCGGCTGGTCCCATATAAACTGAAAATATATCATCAAATATTTTTATCTGGCGCCTCATTCATAAACCTCTGGACTTGTTCAAACGTAGATGTTTTTGATTTTATTGGGTCTATGACTTGTATTTTTCGATTTAAGAATGCTATTACTTTGAAATATTTGCTTGTATTAACACCATTTTCCACGAGCGCACTCGACTTTATCATTGACAACTTGCACCACAAAGTTGACGAGTTCCAAATCATATGGCTAAATCAGTTAAGAAAATTTGAATAAGCGATGTCGTACTGGTGAGCGGATTTTTTGTTAACAATTCAATTGAAGCTCTTGTTGCAGCCTCTTCAATATCGTTAGGAACACATAAATCCTCACTATTATTCTCCATTAAACACTAGCAAGAACTTTAGATGTGACAATACTGTTTGTTGGTAACCAGGTGATCACAGCAAATGCGATAACATGAAAATAGTTAACTGACAAGAGATGTCAAAATGTGTTTTCATAGGAATAACACGTTAAAAGGTTAGATCTCAGCTCGCACAAGTTCAAACTTCAGAGGGTTATCGTTCATAGAGGTGCGACAGCTAGTTATCGGAAAAAGAGATTTCAAACAGATTTTATTTGAACAGAAATATTAAATTTATATATTTTATTATGAAAACAGTACAGTTTTCCAAAAAACTTTGTAAGATATTTGTTTTAAAAGTTTTAGTTTATTTCCTCAACTCGCTACGCACGTTTCGCAAACTTTTTCACTGGCAAAATAAAACCTTACTTTTAACACTCATATAAGAAATAGCTATTTTCATTTTTCATGTTTATATTTCTCTCTTTTCATAAATTCATTCAGTGAATTATGTTTATTTGCAGACGCTCAATCAGGAACTCACTTCCTAGGTAAAAAAGTTGGTGGTGCAACATCATCAACGAATACCTTCACTGAGATAAACATCATTTACATTAATTTATCGGGCATTGCATCCTGAGTGACTTCAAGATACTAGGAAATGCTTCTCAGGTGATTCAGCGATACAATTAGTATCATGAACTGATTTATATCGTCTGCGATGGAGTGGAATACTATAATTATGTGTTTTCGTTTGGCTCGAACTCCATTCGATACGGAGCGCATCTCATTGATATTCATAATTGCCGACGCGTTGATGAAGTTTGCCGTTCAGTGGCAACTTCGATTCAGATTGAATAATTTATTGTATGGTTATGTACGACAAGAGGAATCGACTCCAATGGAACGTTGCTTCAAGCAGAATATCTTCGAATCGATTTTAGGATAACTACTTTATACCTTTAGGGTTCACTCCGATAACTGTGAAAACGTCAAAGTGCCACCGCTCAAAAAGCGACTTCAGAGTTGAAGTACCGAGAACAAAAAGTTGATTATGTAGCTAGAACAAAATAATACTGAAAAAAATATATTATGAAAACATGCTTTTGGCGGGTCGGTGTTAGATAAATTACTATTTACACGTGTTCAACGATAACATTTATTAGCACAAAACACAACTACAAAACACTACGACAAAATAACAAGAAAAATCTGAAGGGCCACGTGGCATGGAAGAACTAACTCCCAGTGAACAGAATCGATGTTACTCGTTCGACAGATCGCACCAAAGAGGAACTCTTGTCTCTAGATTTCTACCCAGGTGGCGAAACGGAAATTCAGTTCAGCCAACACACATTTCGAGAATTTTCGAGTGGTCGATTACAGTGTTCGATTTGGATAACTGCTTGACAATAGAGAAAGTATGGATGGAGTAGTAGAAAGCCAAAAACTTTCTTTCCCAAAAATTAATCACTCCTAAAAATATAACCCTTTCAATTCAAGAAAGTATATGTTTTTATACTAAGCAGTTGTAGGAAAAGTCCCTACACTACTTTTGTACTAGAAACAAATTTGCTCATAATAGATAACTGAAGAACATAGATCTTTATTTAACTTCGATATTTACATTTGTAGATAGTCATTTTCAACAAATTCAGTAAGTACCTACTGGTATAATTCAAGTACACGATACAGGAAGCAAATGATAGGAATCGTTGTCCAGAACTATTACACTATTCGCATCTAAATTTGGAATAGATGTGTTTTCAAACTATTCCTCGAAAATATTAGCTTCCATGTCCTTATGATGCAGACTTCAAGTTTTTTTCCACATAATTTCAAAGAATTCGGAACTCATCCTTCACTTTCTCCGCAATGCACAATGATTAGTCGCGATCCTTTATTTGCAGGCTTGTTAGGCGTATACATTCTCTAACCATCAGTCCATACTTTTGTAACTGTGTAGTGTCATACCAAAATTCGTCCAAATAGAAAATTCGCCGTTCTTGTCTATATTTGGTTATTTGTTTTAAGTATTTGTTAGGCAATTCCACTGTTCTGCTGTTTTCCATAGCTGCTTGACGTTTGTTTAATATGTTAAATCTAAATCCTAGTTACTTTATCCAATTCTGAAGAGTTTTGTCACAGCAGCTCACGATATAAGCGGAAGTATTCAATGTATTCCTTATGATTTGAGACTTACATGAGTTTGTTCTCATGTTTCACAATTCCCAATTTAAAATCCAAAAATATAAAATTCACAGTTGAAAATTCACAACTGAAAATTCACATTTGAATTCGCAATATAAAGTTCACAATTGATATCAACAGTTAAAAGTATCACCTAATGACTGGGTGTGAGTATTTCTGTGTCAACAACACAGTGAGTAGGGATGTAGTTGTCAATTGAATAAAAGCAGTGAGCACTACCGGTAGTAGTTTATTGTAAAGGTTCACATCGAACAAATTTTGTTTCGTGATGGATAATTTATAATGGTACGATCTTAACTGACTAGATGAACTAGGTTCATGATTGTGAACATCTGAATTTGTCTGGTAGTTTTCTTTATTGAAAGCAATTTCGACTAGTGTTTCGTAGATGTAAAAACATGGTATTGGTAAGATCCTCTATTTAATGAATGGAGGCTGACAATGATCACGGTAGACGTTTCCTTCCATTAATCCGATTACCTTTCTCTGTAGCCGGAAAACTTCAATTGAGTATGATGAGTTTTCCCAAAGAACAGTGAAATGGTTCAGATGCGAGTGAAATAATGAGTGATATGATATCAACATACTGGTGGGGCTGAGTATATTTTTTAAATGTCTAAGTGAAAATAATTGTGAAGCCTGTTTTTACCAACTGGTTGACAACTGGCCAACATGTGCATTCTACTTGAGTTTATCATCAAAACCTACTCACAATAGATTCACTGAAGCTTCAGAAGAAATCCTATTGTGAGTGGAGATGATAATTCAGCGTCTAGCTGATTCAATTCTAGGTCATTCGTAGAGAACCGTAGGTTTGCTTTTTCGAGGGCATCATCTGTGAGATTATTTAGAGTATGTTCATTGACACTGATTATAATTTATTCATTTATTGATCTATTCATTTGCCCAAACAAACCACAAAGTTCTAACGACGCAATATCTTATTAAATACAAAATAGCACATGAATATAAACATAAGTGAGTTACTGACGGGGTCGACTAATATGTGGAATAATCCCATGAAGACATTGTAACAAGTTGTATAATGAATGTTTTCTTATGTTTCTCAAGCGATCATTCCAATCTTCATCAATTATTACATTCAATCCATTCGCGGGACTGAATATACTCGAAAGTGGGGCACCTACAGAGCAGAAATTCTGTATATAAAACAATGTGTTCAATAGTGTCCTTCGGATTGAAACATAAAACATCACTACCGACAACAAATGAAGTGAGTCTACTCCATTATTCAGAAGCCTGTGGAGAAATGTTATTGAACGTATTCCTGGCCTATTTTGTAGAAGGAGTATTCTGAATTTATTCTTCGAATAAGGTGTTTTTTACTTAACGAAAGTCTGACCATCCTTATTTATTCTAATATAATAAATGTGAAAGTTAGTGAGGATTGATGTATGTTTGTGGCTCTTTCACGCTCAAACAACTGAACGGATTTTGATGAAACTTTCAATGAATACAGCTTTTACATCAAAGTGGCAAATAGACTACGATTCACAAAAGTTTTATGTAATTTCGGTCATATCATCACAATGAGTATTAAGTAAGTCGAAAAAATTCCCGCTTCCTGAGAGCTATCTTGGCGTGCGCTACCTATACCGTTAGAGTTATATGCAGATAATGTACGGTGAGATTGTTTATCTTAAATAGCTCACAATATGTGAGCTATTTAAGATAACTTGATAATGAAAATTGAAATAGTGTAAGTAATTTATATACACAAAAAATTAATTGTGCAATAAATGTTCGAATTGGAGTCTTTCCATTTCGAGACAAATAATAGGACAATAGGATGGTCTACAAGATCACCAGATCTTACTATTTTGGACTATTTTCTATAGGGGACATTGAAAAATAGAATTTACGCTGGCAGAGAGATAGAAAATGTAGAAGACTCGAGATTGAGGATTTTGAATGATTTCGCAACAATGCAGCAAATAAGTGTATTAAGGGCAATAAATAATTTGAAAAACCAAGTTTGAAAATGTCTCGAAATGGAAGGACTCCAATTCGAACATTTATCGCGCCAATATTTTTTTTGGTTACCTATATAAATTACTTTATTTCAATTTTCATTACAATTATAGTGTTCGTTTGGGATGTTATTATTGCTATCATTTCTTTTCTGCTTATTAAAACACTTTAATATATTTTTGATGTAGATATATTTCAAATAACCATAATATTACCGAAAATTCCCGAAATATAAAATTAAATTTGATTTCTCAGTATGAAGTGAACGTCTACGATCCAATAATTACAACAAAAAATACAGGTCCGTATTTAAAGATTCAAAGATGGGGGTGGCCCAAGTCAGATGACACCCTGTATAAGAGATTCATAGATATATTCTGAGAGCCCACATCAAGTGCCATTAGTAAAATGTGGACTGATTTTCAATATGTCTGCGAATAAAGAAGATATAGGTAAAAAAATAATTTGGGATTCTTTGGTTTTTCCTGTATATCTCCAGGACCAAAAGAGTTATATTCGATTTCTTTACATCATTGAATAGGTCTCTAAAATACGCAACCGACACTCTGATCCCCATGTACAGAAACGAATTTGAATAGCCCTGTATATTGCCGCGAGTTCAGGCTCTGAAGTTTTAAGGTATATAGACGTATCCTCGACGAATATTTTTCAATCTACTATAGGGTCTTCCAACAGGGATTTCCGACTATTTGCAATGTGGTGGATGAATTTGAGCCCACTGGTTCAGTAAACGATCGACCAACGCCCGTACGTCGACTAAACGCACGATCTGTCGAAAACATCGCCGCTGGCTATGAGAGTGTGCAGGAGCATTCCAGGCGGTCGATTTCGCGTCGTTCACAAGAACTCGGCTTTTCGCAGACTACGACTGGATGAATGGGTACGTGAATAAACAAAATTGTCGAATTTTGGATGTTACCAATTCACATGAGATCCAAGAGCGTCCAATGCATCTCGAAAAAGTCACTGTTTGGTGAGGATTTTGGGCTGGTGGCGTCATTGGTGCGTATTTCTTTGAGAACGACGTTGGCCAGGCCAATAGCGAAGAATATAGACCG